>MJUU01064779.1:0-11076 GCA_002080025.1 Modiolus philippinarum
TTTCGCAAGGAATCCATTGAAAAAACTGCATCAAAATCGGACTTAAAAAAATTATTTTTTTTTTAGATTTGCCCCTGTTGGGCCCCATTTATCTCGTGAGTGGTACATGCTACGTGAAATCCGTTGGCATACAACAGATTGGAAATTTCCTCAGGAGCACACTGAAACAAACCCCATCAAAATCCAATAAATAATAAAGATTCTACAGTCAAATATGTGAAAACACCTCATTTAACCCTTTTTTGGCCCCTAATTCTGAAATGGGTGGGGGAAAAACCTAAAGGAAAAAAATGTTTCTCAAGAATGTTCCGAGAAACATCATACTAAGATTTGAAAACAATCCATCCACTAGAACCAAAGTTATGCTGTCCACAGACACGAAAATACCTAATTTTACCCCTTTTTGGCCCCTTTTTTGCCTCTTTTTCAAAAACGGGTTGGGCAGGGAACGCGAAATTAAAACCCGGGCTTAAGCTTGTGCCAACAAACATCATACTAAAATTTGATAACAATCCGTTCACTAGAACTAAAGTTATGCTGTCCACAGACGCCGACGCCGACGCCGACGCCAACGCCGACGCCGACGCCAGCGCCATACCATAATACGACCGCAAAATTTTTGCAGTCGTATAAAAACGCTTCTCCACATCTAAATCTTTATTCTGCAGTTTTACTCTCAGTAAAAAAGTATTTTTTGTTTATCCTAACTTACAAAAAAATTTTCTGAACTCAAGTGTGGAAAATCTGACTGAACAAAAAATTTTAAATGAAATTTAAACCTTGGTGTGATTTGGCAATACCAATTTTGGCAATTTGTATTCAATTTTAACATACTGTGCAATATATCTTGGTTAAAGAAAAAATCTTCCTGCTACTGTTATTTCATCACAAACAAGATGTGTTTTGTGAAACACTTATGCCCCCGATGAGAAATTTAAAAGAAACATTTCCACATTGACCAATTATTATTGTGCTTCTGACAATTAATATGTAGTAATAAATTTTGATATCAGTTGAAAAGAAAAATCACAACAACCGATGATTGTAAGTAGATACAAACACAAAAGTCACCCAAAAGACCCCCTTCAATCATTATGCAAACATTATTAAGTATAAAACCATTTCACATCCCCCTTTTTTATACATTTATAATTAACTCATTGTGTTTCTGTCTATCAGTGTTATCAGTACTCTGATCATTGCATCAGGATTATATCATTACAGCTTCTCCTAAAAAGTAGAGGAATATATAGAAGATAAGGATTCTCCCAAAAAGTGGAGGAATATACAGAAGATATGGATTACATGAGAAAAGGTAATAATTATTTTTAGTTACATCCATCATCACTGTTATATGTGTATATATCAATACCTATATCAAGAAATTGAGAAATAATATGAAACAGAGTAAACATAAGTTTTGGCGAACCTGTGAAATACAAAACAATGTCTCTTACTATTCAAAAGATGTTCAAAATGTTTAAGTTTCAAATAAGAAAATATGCTGAATGAATTAAAGTATCTTTTTACAACTGACATTCTATTGATATCAACAAACATTTTCTCATAAATGAGTTTAATGTCTCTCTACATTCTATGTACTGTATATACAAAATAAAACAATATAATTTCATTTTTCTAGAGATATGTTACTAGTCAAATGTCAAGGTTAAGGTCATGAGGTAAAATATTCGTGTACCAACTGAAAGGCGTTTCCACAAGGAATACAAATGCAAAATATGAAAGTCCTATTACTTACCATTCAAAAGATATACTCAATGTTTCTATGCAGTTGTTCAAATGCCAAGGTCAAGGTCACAAGGTCAAATATTCTGGTACCAATCAAAAGGTCTTGCCACAAGGAATGGACATGCAAAATATAACAGCCATATCAATTTCCATTCAAAAGATATACCCAATGTTTGAATTTATTATTTTTTTTTAAAAAGTCCATCATATGTCAAGGTCAAGGTCATGAGGTCCAAAATTCTGGTACCCTTTGAAAGGTCTTGCCACAAGGAATACACATGCAAAATATGAAAGCCCTATCACTTACCATTCAAAAGATATACCCAATGTTAAAGTTTTTTTGTGGACAAACAGACAGACAGAAAGACAGACCAAAGACTATATGCCCCCGAATCTGCAATTCAGGGAGGCATAAAAAGTCCATTGTATTTTTATACCCCCGCTTTAGCAGGCGGTATATAGTGATCATGGTGTCCATTCATCCGTCCGTTTCTCCATCCGCTATTCTTTCCACCGTAGGTATACATACTTTGTGGCGACAGCTCCTCCTAAACCACTTAGTGGAATTTAATGAAACTTTCACAGAATCTTCAGTGCATATTGCCATTGTGCACCATCTATTCAAAAATTTGATTTGACTTGATTTTTCTGGGGTGCGATTTTTTACTTCTTGGATCAAATGGGGGAGCGGGGTATATTTAAGTGAGCTATACTCACAGTTTTTCTAGTTTTATCTAGCGTCTTATGTAATGGACAATTTATGTATGTTTCCCCCAAAATGAACGTTATAAGAGTATTGCATAGTGATTAATTGCTTTACCTATCTATGGGTCACTAAATGCTGTTTGGGTACAATGTTTTTTTAGTTGTCTAAAACTAAATGTCAGCAAGGAATCTGCGGGACAAGGCTCAGCACCATATTAATTGGAGAGGGTTAAGACAGCAAAACAAAATATGGGTTTATTATCACAATCAGATTCGTATCATTTACCACTGCGAAGGAATGTCTGACTAACTTATTCCATATTTTTTCACAATGCAATTTTTTTTAATTCAGTAAACAGGAAGTAGCACCCATGATGAAAGGTGGTGAGAAAATTTTTTTCTTGAAGCAAAACATAGAAATTCTTTCTATAATTTTATTTTGTAATATAAAATATGTCAATAATATAAAATATTAACAAAGAAAATAACACACACACACATCCATGCAATAGCATATAGAAAATTGTCACAACATCTAGTATAACTTATATTATGGTATAGAAAAAGGATTTGTCACAACATCTAGTCAGCTTATATAATTGTATACAAAAAAAGATTTGTCACAACATCTAGTCAAACTTATATAATTCTATTAAAAAAAAGTTTTGTCACGACATCCAATCAAACTGACCATCAATCCCCATTTGGGAATTTTTTTTAACAATACAAACCACTAATCTTCTGAAACATTAACTATAATTATCAGATTGCACATCAACATGGTAATTAGTATGTAACCTTTAACTTTAACACTATAAACAAATCGAAATTTACTTTTATTATATACATTTTGTACTTCTATAAATATCTGGAATATGATTAGTTGAAAGGATATTATGTTACATGAGAATTGTTTTTGTCAACAGGAAAGTGAAGGGTCAAAAACCCTTGAGAATATCCTGACAAATTTACCATAGCAAGGTACTCTGTCACATTCTTTGCTCTATCAGTTATTTCCCTGGTTGGTGCTTGATCTTGTCATTTACCTTCTCTTTAAGTAAGGTCATCCTCATGTGTTAAATAAATCACTTTTAAAAAAATGTAATGCCCATGTATTAATTTGATAACTTTAAGTAAGTCAAATTGTGATACGATAAAATTTACTGAGAATTCAATACACTTATAACAGATAAAGTACTTTTAAGAAATTGCAATACACTAAAATTTACTTGAGGAGAATACACTAACGTAAACTTTAGACTTAAACAAATTGTGATAAACTAATATTAACTTGAGGATTTAAAACTAGAGGTTCAGAGACTGAGCCTGTATTGCTCACCTGACAAAATGCTCTATGCCATGCATGACCAAAAATGATGTTTTTACCAATGGGGTCTAATATTTAGCTATGTTCTCCATAAGCACCCATATTTTTGTCTTATCCTATTGAATAACTAAATACCAAAGTCGAATGAGTAATTTTTGCAAAGGACTTTCTATACATTTAGTTAAATTTGCTTGAAGAGTAGTTTCAGAGAAGATAATGAAAAGGATGGTTTTCTAATACCAGGCTCCAATATTAAACTATGTTCTGCACTGGAGGCCATGTTTTTTGTCGGATCAAAATGAAATGAGCAAATTTTGTAAAGTACCTTACGAACATCATTCCTGTAAAGTTTGGTTGAATTTGCTTCAGCTGTTTCAGAGTAGAAGATGAAAATACGATTTTCCCAGAGGGTCTAATGTTAAACCTAAGTTACGTGCTGGCAGCCATGTTTGTTGTCAGATCGAAGGGAAATGAGCAATCTTTGTTAAGGACCTTAAATACATCATTCCAGTAAAGTTTGGTTCAATTTGCTTCAGTGGTTTCAGAGTAGAAGATGAAAATGTGATTTTTCCATAGGATCCAATGTTAAACTATGTTCCGTTCTGGCCGCCATGTTTTTTATTGGATCGGAACGAAATGAGCAATCTTTGTTAAGGACTTTTAGAACATCATTCCTGTAAAGTTTGGTTGAATTTGCTTCAGCCGTTTCAGAGTAAAAGATAAAAATGTGATTTTCCCCATAGAGTCCAATGTTTAACCTAAGTTCCATGCTGGTGGTCATGTTTTTTTTTGTCAGATCATAACGAAATGAGCAATATTTGTAAATGACCTTTAGTTCATCATTCCTGTAAAGTTTGGTTGAATTTGCTTTAGTGGTTTCAGAGGAGAATATGAAAATGTGATTTTCCTATAGGGTCCAATGTTAAACTATGTTCTGTGCTGGTGGCCATGTTTTTTATCGGATCGGTACAAAATAAGCAATCTTTGTTAAGGACCTTTAGTACATCATTCCTGTAAAGTTTGGTGGAATTTGCTTCAGCTGTTTCAGAGGAGAAAATGAAATTTGATTTTTCCCTTAACCTAAGTTCCGCGCTGGCGGCCATGTTTTTTGTTGGATCGGAATAAAATAAGTAATCTTTGTAAAGGACCTTCCATACATCATTCCTGTAAAGTTTGGTTGAATTTGCTTCAGTGGTTTNAGAGGAGAAGATGAAAATGTGAAAAGTGTAACAGAGGATGGAGGACAGATGAAGGACGCTGAGTGATGGCAATAGCTCAACCTGACCCTTCGGGTCAGGTGAGCTTAGAAGTAATATGCTAATATTAATCTTAAGCATAATTAGAAAATTAAAATACACTAACTTCAGGAATTAAAACAAATTGTTAATATACCGACATTAACTAATATTAACTTGAGCACTTTTAACAAATTGTAATACATATATATCAACTTTGAGACTTACAAAAAAGTAAAATACGCCAATATCAACTTGAGCACTTTCAACTTATACATTAATATTAACTTTAAGTCATATTTGTATAATTGTATAGAAAAGGTAGTGTCACAACATCTAGATAGTCACATTTGTATAATTGTATGGAAAAGGTGGTGTCACAACATGTAGTCAAACTTACATAAATGTATAGAAGAAGTCGTGTCAAAAACATCTAGTCAAATTTGTAAAATTGTATAGAAAAAGTAGTGTCATAACATCTAGTAAAATTTGTATTATTGTACAGAAAAGGTAGTGTCACGACTTCTAGTAAAATTTGTATAATTGTATAGAAAAGGTAGTGTCACAACATCTAGTCAAATTTGTATAATTGTACAGAAAAGGTAGTGTCATGACTTCTAGTCAAATTTATATAATTGTACAGAAAAGGTAGTGTCACGACTTCTAGTAAAATTTGTAAAATTTTATAGAAAAGGTGGTGTCATAACATGTAGTCGAACTTATATAATTGTATAGAAAAGTTAGTGTCACTACATCTTGTCAAATTTATATAATTGTATAGAAGAGGTAGTGTCATGACATCTAGTCAAGTTTGTATAATTGTATAGAAAAGGTAGTGTCCCAAAATCTAGTCAAATTTCTATAAATGTATGGAAAAGGTAGTGTCACAACTTCTAGTCAAACGTGTATAACTGAATAGAAAAAGGTAGTGTCACATCATTTAGCCAAACTTATATAATTGTATAGATAAGGTAGTGTCACGACTTTTAGTCAAATTTATATAATTGTATAGAAAAGGTAGTGTCACAACATCTAGTCAAGTTTGTATAATTGTATAGAGAAGGTAGTGTCACGACCTCTAGTCAAATTTGTATAAATGAATAGAAAAGGTAGTGTCACAGCATCTAGTCAAACTTATATAATTCTATAGAAAATGTAGTGTCACAACATGTAGTCAAACTTGTATAATTGTATGGAAGAGGTAGTGTCACAACATCTAGTCAAACTCATATAATTGTTTAGAAAAGGTAGTGTCACGACATCTAGTCAAACTTATATAATTGTATGGAAAACGTAGTGTCATGACATCTAGTGAAACTTAAATAATTGTATGGAAGAGGTAGTGTCCAAACATCTAGTCAAACTTATATAATGGTATAGAAAATGTAGTGTCACGACATCTAGTGAAACTTATGCAATAGTATAGAAAAGGTAGTGTCACGACATTTAGTGGAACTTGTATAATTGTATAGAAAAGGTAGTGTCACTATATCTTGTCAAATTTATATAACTGTATAGAAGAGGTAGTGCCACTACATCTAGTCAAACTTATATGATTGTATGGAAAAGGTAGTGCCACGACATGTAGTCAAACTTATATAATTGTATGGAAAAGGTAGTGTCACAACATCTAGTCAAACGTATATAATTGTATAGAAGAGGTAGTGCCATGACATCTAGTCGAACTTATATAATTGTATAGAAGGGGTAGTGTCGCTACATCTTGTCAAATTTATATAATTGTTTGGAAAAGGTAGTGTCACGACATCTAGTCAAACTTATATTATCATACAGAAAAGGTGGTGTCACAACATCTAGTCATCACTACAGAAGTTTTACGGTCGACATCACGATCTTGTGGATCGCTATGGGATATCTGTTTCCCAGATGACAACAGATCTTTCCTCTACAACTGAAAAATAGAAAAAAGAAGGGAAACTGGGGATGTGTCAAAGAGACAACGACCCAAAGGGGAGTAATAACAACTCAAAGCCACCATAAGATCTTCAATGAACGGTGAGAAAACCCCACACCCAACGGCAGGTCGGAGTTGGCCCCTGAATAAAGATCAAAATGGGGAATAAAGAGAAGTTGTCGCCCGGACACACACTCCATCAACTGTATATTAAAAGAAGTTTGAAGTTTGTTTCTACTCTATCGGATTCGACTTTACTACCGGAGTTGACATGTTCAACACAGCAGGTGTCTTATAAGAAGCAGGAGATGCTTACTCTACCGGTACACCTGATCTCACCCATGGTTTTTTATTGGGTCCGTGTTGTTCATCTGTATGTGTGTCTTCACTTTTCTTTTTTTTGTCCCGTACTCAAGTGGTGTCCTTGTTTCTTAGTGTGTCTGATTTTGCCATTGTCCATGGATTGATCATTCTTTTGATTGAAGGTTCGGTTCTCACTTCCATTATATAATTGTGTGAAAGAGGTAGTGTCATGACATCTAGTCTAACTTACATAATTGTATAGAGAAGGTAGTGTCACAACATCTAGTGAAACTTATATAATTGTATAGAAAAGGTAGTGTCAAGACATTTAGTCTAACTTATATAATAGTGTCACAACATCTAGTGAAACTTATATAATTGTATAGAAAAGGTAGTGTCACAACATCTAGTCAAATTTGTATAATTGTATAGAAAAGGTAGTGTCACGACATCTAGTAAAATTTGTATAATTATATAGAAAAGGAAGTGTCACAACATCTAGTCAAACTTGTATATTTGTATAGAAAAAGGTAGTGTCACAACATGTAGTGAAACTTATATAATCGTATAGAAGAGGTAGTGTCATGACATCTAGTCAAACTTATATATTTGTATGGAAGATGTAGTGCCACGACATCTAATCAATTTTATAAAATTGTACAGAAAAGGTTGTGTCACAACATCTAGTCAAACTTATACAATTGTACAGAAGAGGTAATGCCACAACATCTAGTCAAACTTTTATAATTGTAAAGAAAAGGCAGTGTCACGACATCTAGTCAAACTTGTATAATTTATAGAAAAGGTAGTGTCACAACATCTAGTCAAACTTATACAATTGTAAAGAAAAGGTGGTGTCACGACTTCTAGTCAAATTTGTATAATTCTATTGAAAAAGATAGTGTCACAACATTTAGTCAAACTTATATAATTGTATAGAAAAGGTAGTGTCACGATTTTTAGTCAAATTTATATAAATGTATAGAAAAGGTGCTGTCACAACATCTAGTCAAATTTGTATAATTGTTTAGAAAAGTTAGTGTCACGACCTCTAGTCAAATTTGTATAATTGAATAGAAAAGGTAGTGTCACAACATCTAGTCAAACTTATATAATTCTATAGAAAATGTAGTGTCACAACATGTAGTCAAACTTGTATAATTGTATTGAAAAAGGTAGTAACACAACATGTAGTAAAACTTATAAATTGGTACAGGAGAGGTAGTGTCATCAAATCTAGTCAAACTTATATAATTGTATAGAAAGGGTAGTGTCACAACATCTAGTCAAACTTATATAATTGCATAGAAAAGGTAGTGTAGCTACATCGTGTAAAACTTATATAGGTAGTGTCACAACATGTAGTCAAACTTGTATAATTGTATGGAAAAGGTAGTGTCAAAACATCTAGTCAAACGTATATAATTGTATAGAAGAGGTAGTGTCATGACATCTAGTCAAACTTATATAATTGTATGAAAAAGGTAGTGTCACGACATCAAGTCAAACTTATATTATCATAAAGAAAAGGTAGTGTCACAACATCTAGTCAAACTTATATTATTGTGTGGAAGAGGTAGTATAACAACATCTAGTCAAAATTATATAATTGTGTGGAAGAGGTAGTGTCACAACATCTAGTCAAACTAATATAATTGTATAGAAGAGGTAGTGTCACGACATCTAGTCAAACTTATATGATTGTATAGAAAAGGTAGTGTCACGACATCTATTCACAAAATCTAGTTAAACCTTGTACACAAAGAAGTTCTGCAACAACAGCTAGTTAAACTTACAAATGATGTCCTTTGAGGAAAATGTTTAACAATACAAATCATTCATCTTTAGAAACAGTTATTTAACATACATGTATTTATGGATTGCACATCAACATAGTAATGTTTAAAAAATCGTAATATGCTACTATTAACTTCAGCACTTTCAACAAGTTGTAATTACTTTTATTGTATACTTCTATAAATATCTGGAATATGATTAGTTGAAAAGATATTATCTGACATGAGAATTTTTTTGGTCAACAGGAAAGTGTAGGTCAAAAACCTTTGATGATATCCTGCAAAATTTACCACAGCAAGGTTCTCTGTCACATTATTTGCTATTATATCAGTTATTTCCCTGGTTGGTGCTTGATCTTGTCATTTATCCCCTCTTTAAGTAAGGTCATCATCAGGCGATCTTACTTTACTTGGAAATAATCTGCTAAATCACACAATAACTAAGACATAAAACAACTAGGAAGATAGTTGTATAATGTTAACTAAATCACTTTTCACAAAATGTAATGCCCATTATTTTTAACTTGAGGACTTCAAGAAAAATTGTAAGACAATAAAATTTAAGGAGAACTTTTAACAAATTGCTATACATTTTATATCCCAATATTAGCTTAAGGATGTATTCTGAGGTGTAAAAATTTTCCTGCATCAAGGCAATATTTTTAAAATGCCAAGACCCTGAAAATGTCCGTGTGCGTGTTTTTGAGCCATCATCATTTAAAAAAACCCTATTTTTGGTGGTTTTGTGCAAATTTCATCAATTTTGGCCTATTTTGGGGCAATATTTAGCAAATTTATAAAATTCTACCATCAAGTTTTCTATCAAAGTTTCCAGATTGTTAGATCTCATTAATCTGCAGAAATATTACTGATAATAATACCTCACTCAGTTGATGGACTTCCAAATGTTTTGGTTTGATCTACACTGATGAAACATAAGTTGTCAAAATGTGCATATGCAGAAAATAAATTAACAGTAACTTCATTAGTTTGCTATTTCTGACTGAGGTCTATTAAGGTAAAAAATTACTGGTAATTTTTTTTTTCATTTTATCAAAAACAACTAGTTGTAGGTACAAAATATTTTGCAACCATTTAGAAGGGTCATTATATAATATAAATCAAGTAAAACAATTGTCAATCATAACATAAGTTTAAAGAATAAAACACAAGAGGCTCTCAAGAGCCTGTATCGCTCACCTGGACCATGGCCAATACATAACTTCAAATCAACTTATATGTTAAAGGGTCTCAATTTCAAACTATGTAACTAAATATATTATATGATCCAACTTTAATTAAACTATTTTCCCTATTGCATGCCATCTTGGATAAGGGATGGATCTGCAGGACACAATTTTAAAGAAAATTAAGTATTGTGCCAAAGTTTATTTCCAACTGGCCAAATGGTTTTAAAGAAGAAGATCTTTGAATGTACTCCTATATTAAACTTTGTTTCCCATTGGTAGCCAATTTGCATAAGGTGCAGACTTGAAGGACATCTGTTTTGAAGGGGACCATCTAAGATACATTAATGTGACTAGCCAAGTTGTTTCAGATAAAAAATTCTTTGTATGCTCTTTCCATACAGTCCAGTAATAAATAAAGTTCCCTGCAGATGGCCATGTTGGATGCCATTTAGGCATAAAAGTCAAAATACATATATATATTATAGTTCAAATCCATTCATGTTAATTTCATTTCATGTTAATTTCATCAACTGCTCAAATACTTTTAATAATAAGCAGTCTATGAAGCTGATGATCTACTTCAACATACATGTCAACAGAATTCATAGTGAATCACCACAAAAGTCCCAGTTTTATACACAATATGTTTATATAGGCAAATCATTATAACATCAAATAAGGTAAAAATTAAGAAAGTATTTTTGCAAAAAATTGCAGAAATTTGCACAAAAACACTGTTTTTGCTCTAAATTATGGAAGAAATAATTTTTTTAATGAAGTGATTGTAGGGAATTTCTCTAAAGCTTAAAAGAGAAAAGTTAACTAAAGAAGATTTGAACACAGAATTTAAAGGGAA
>MJUU01064782.1:32498-61181 GCA_002080025.1 Modiolus philippinarum
CACGGAGTAAATGTTTCATAATTACTTTGTTGACCAGAGCTAGCACGAATAATGTAGCATATTTATCCCCGTGAACCCCTTTATAATGAAGGCCTCAAAAATATGCTGTCTCAAACCATCATCTTTAAAGTTCCTTTATAGATATCAACCCCTTTTTGGAAAAGTAAGTTTTGGTCCGAACTGAGATTGACGATTCATTTTTTTTTCTTATTTATTACCTAATACTGAGATGATCATTTCTTTTCACTTTCTAAGACCTTTCAATAACAATTGCTGTTGAGTTGCTACCGGACATTGCCCTAATGGAAGGTAACATTTGGCATACCATAGAACTGCGACATTCAACTGACTGATACTACAGTAGCCTGTAGAGGAATAACAAAATACAGAAGTTATTGTAAATTTAGTTTCTGTATATGGCCATTTCGACAATTTATGTCTCCTCAGCCTGCAGATTACATGACTGTACAATCCCCTAAGTGTCTGAAACGGCCAATTATACTAAAGATGATTTTTTTTTCTTTGCCTTATTTTCTAAATATTTGCTAATTATAAGGAATTTTACAAATACATGAATATAAATTATCGAAAATTGAATAAAAATGAGTGAATGATCATTTAAGAGACAAAGGTTGTCGCAATGCGGATATGCAGAAATTTAATTCACAATTACTTCGGTATTTAGTTATTAGTATTTCCGTCATACTATTTTTCAAGAAAATGCATATTCGAAGCAAAAAGTCAAGGTCAAGGTGACTGAATTGCCACACTGTTGTGGTTGAAGAGGTCTTCTACAAATTCTAAACATAATAACCTTAATGGTATATGTAATTAATATGTTCAGCGACTAATCAAGGATAATTTTGACCCGAACCTCACATGCTCTGCATTTATATATAACAACAAGGTTATGTTACAGGTGAATAACAAAGTTATTCCATGTATATTCATTGTATTCCTTGTATAACAATTGGTCAGGAACTAAATCGGCTTTCAACCAATGAAAAACCTCCACTTTAACTGTATATAACTAACTTGGTACTGGGAGAAAACCGACCGATGTTTTTTTCTTTAAAGTTTTAGACCTATATCAGGTATCATAATGATTGTATTTTTAATTGTATTTGAGAATGTAGTAATGTAGGTATCGGTATGATATCTTGTAAATATTTCTGTATTTTTTAATTTACCATTTTTGTTGATTATGATCTGATTGCTTGCCTCCACCCAGTAAAACAAAAGAGAAGAACTTGAAAATAATCCAAAGATAGAAAATTTGGCTGGGAAAGGATTCAGGAAATTTGAAAGTGTCTCATTTGTGAAGAAAAGCCAGAGAAATATTAAAAACTAATGCAAAGACAACATTTAAAACAGCGAGAAATTCAAAATAAGAAAACAAAACGAGGGTATGAAAATGTGTCCAATCAAAAGATGTCAGGTGGCCGTTGAACGCATTCTAGATCATCTTATTCCCACACACAAAATTACAAAGACTCAGAAAAACTGTACGATATTCTTGAAAAAACCAAATCCGTAGGTAAAAAGATAGAGACCAAAATAATGAAAAATATAGATAGAAGGCGAGAGATCGTAGATCCAGAGGAATATATCGTTATCATACAGATACACATAAGAAAAGGGTTGTTATGAATTGTTTAGCTCCGACTCTGAAACTACAGAAAACAATAAAGAGAAAAAAGCAACTACTAGTGTAGAAATTATTCAATTTCTCAAATCTAACCAATGAAAGTTGCCAACATTATAAAAATTTAACAGAAACAGGAAGTGAATCGGAGTTTAGTACTCAGAAAACTGAACCGAAAAAAGGAGCATTTTAGCAATCAGTTGGATAGCAGAGGATATATATTCAATACATTCAGAAAAAGAGTTACATTGATATTTTTGTTAAATAAATATTTCAAGTATAAAAGAAATCAGAGGGGTCAATGATTAGGAAATACAAGATAGTGATTTGGAACACTCGGATTGAGAGTTAAAAAATCAAAAGACAATACCAGAAGTGGAATCAGTCGGACACAGAGGACAAAATCTACAAAGTATATAATTTTATAACGGAGAAACATTTTTTTAAGGACTGAAAACATGATGACAACGATCAATTTTAAGACAAGTCAGATCAAAGCGGAGAAGAATAGAAAAAAGAAGGGAAACGGGGAATGTGTCAAAGAGACAACGACCCAAAGGATAGTAATAACAACTCAAAACCACCATAAGATCTTCAATGAACGGTGAGGAAACCCCACACCCAACGGCAGGTCGGAGTCGGTTCCTATGATAAAGTAAAGAACATGACAGTGATGAATATAATAATACAGAAGGCTAATCAAGCGAGGAGAATGATTAGGGATTCACCTAATAATTATAATCGTAATATGAAATGGTTTATGGGGTGGATGCAGGAATTCACAATTCTAAAGTCTCACTGCTAGGAGAACCCTTAATTACTGAAAATATGAAACGGAAAAACTAACTATATTAAGCTTTTTAGAAATTAAAATTTTAAATGGATGGATTGTCGAGAACCAGAACATAAAATTCATAATCACAAGGACCTCGAGTTCATACTTGAGTTTAGTTCAATATTTTGTAGAATATGCCATATATACAAATAGAATACGGGACGAAGTATTTAATAGAGCCCTTTGATTCAGAGAACACATAAATGATATTAGCAAAATTTGGCGAAGAGAGTGAGACGAAGAAGAACAGTGGTAGAGATTTAGGAAATTAGCGATTTTGAATAAAAAGACAACACAAGTCAGACGCATACTAAGGAGTGCCAGGGGTGTCACGCGTGAAGGAGACCATGCTTACCCTAGCAGAGCGCCTGATGCATTTCAGATTTTGTTGGGGTTCACAAAGCTAGTACTTTAGTTGTTTATTAGTTCTTGTGTGTTTTTCTTTATCTGTTTTGTGTTTACAATTTTGTCCTAATTTGTGTTCAATATGAATTGCCATGTTTTTTTTTTTATCTTTGATTCTAGACTTTCCGTTTTCTCACTTTTTGCTGCGGTATTCTTTTGCGAATGTATTGATTAATCATTTTAAGCATTAACACCAACATCAGTAATATTCAGGTACAGCCAGTCCGCTGTAGTATCTGATGTATCCCATGGTATCATTGGTAGTTAAAACAATCTGCAGAAAACCGTTTTCAAGTTGAGTAAACTTTTAACATATTAGGTTGTCAAATATAGTATTTGTGCAAACTTTACTTGAAAGGAAAACTTATTGGCGCAATTCATCAATTCATAGCAAAGGTCTGCATAACTTATATTGGTTATTTGTCTTGTATAAGTATTGCACATGTTTCAATTTATGGCTTCCAAATATTTTGATTTGATCTGAACAAGAGAGACATAAGTTGTTGAAATTGCCATATGCAGAACATAAATTTACATAATTTAATAAATTTGTTATTTTGTCGTTTTTTTACAACTGGGCCGATGCCTCTGCTGGTGGACATCTAGTTTGTGGAAAATCAATTCAATAAATGGAAATGTGTTTAAAAGGTTATAAAAATTTTGGGGGTAGAAAGGTCTTTTTAAATACGGTAAGTCTTTTCGGTAACCATTGAAAAACGATTTTTTTTTTTTTTTTTTGAGAAACGACATGCTCCATGTGTTAGAAAGATCCTTTTAATGTTTTTACAAGGGGATCGGTCTTTCGAGACAGTATAGAAATTAAGCTTAATTTCCTGCCCTTACCCATATTTCCCTTTTCAAGTGGCAAATCGCAATTAATATCTGACCGTATATATTTGATATTATATAATAGGATATAAAGTTAAGTGAAAGATTGTGCAATACTAGTGCGCTCCACATATGATATTACATGACTTTAAATAAAATTGAAATGAGGAAATAAAAAGCCAAAATACAAAAATGAGCACGAACTCAAGCCATTGAGGTAAAAGCACAGACACGAAGATTACTCTACAACTCGTCGACTTTATATCCAATCTGTGTAAATCTATTGGCAAAAAAATATTAATAGTGCATTTGGTAAATGTTAGTGAAATAACATTGTTGTCGGATTTTCGGTCATGTAGTTTGTTGACCATTTGGCAATTAAGAGCACGGAATAGACAAAACATCACGCAAACAAACAAACAACAACAAAAACTATAACTGAGGCATGTGTTAATTATTGTTGTTACATCTGGTAATATTTTGTAAGATCCTGTTTGACAAAGTCAATACTTATCTGATGTACTTTCATATCCTGTTTACTGGTGAAGATACACATCGCCAGTACTGTATTTTACTTTTTAAGAAGACTGACAAATCTGACGTTACGTTATGTATTATACAATGCTAACTTGTTTGCGTTCACAAAAACGCATCTTAATCATAAAAAATAACTCCTCTGACAATTCGATTATTCCGTACTTTTAGATTTATGTAATACATAAACTCATAATCGTAAAATCATCATTTAGATATGTCAAATTTTAACAAGATTTGTAACTGAAGCGATACATTTTTTATTCTTTGTGGGTGTTTAAGTAATTTTATTTGCCGAATCTAAAAAAAACCAAGCTGACATGTACTAAGCTTTAAATCAAACCATCTCTTATATCTAGGGAAATTGAAATTTGTTTTAACAAGTGTGTCTTGCTTACTACGTTTAGCGAATTGGGTAAAAATTGCATGATTTATGGCCAAAGGACACATTGCTTATAGCCAGTAGTAAAGTGAGAAGCCGAAGGATTAAGGTAGTAGACCTAGGTTAAGGGACATAACTCTTAAAAATCACAGGTGAGTTTGTTGAAATCATTTTCATAAACAGATTCTAAGCCTCTGAGTAACATAGATGATTTTTTATTCTTTTTCACGTCAATGCTTAAAAAGCATTGATGAAACTAACTATTTCAAACGTCTTACTGATTTAAAGAGTTATCTCCCTTAAACCTAGGTACTACCTTAAATCAGTAAAAAAGTCCCACAAACAAGCTGTAAAGGAAATACACAAAAATACTGGCAAAGAATGTACATAACCATGCTCAGAACATCGCTGATATGATTAGCTCAAAATACTTTATTATTTTTTAAGTGTGTCGAACAATGTGTTCTCTATAGAGCCCATTTCAAACCATGCTTGGCACTGGAGGCCATTCCGTTCACTGATCGACACTAAATAAGCTAATAGCTTATAATAAAATATGTAAAGTTCTTTCATACAACAATCTTGCTAATTTTGCTTCAGTTTTCGTTAGTGGAGTCAGGTGATATAAGTTCAGGAATGGATAAAGGGAAGTGCTATCTCCAGATTCGAGTCAGCTGAACAGCTGATGTAAATTGGTCCAGTACTGTATTTTTTAAAGTAGTTAATAGGTAGTGTATTCATTTAAGTGTATATCATTCAACTTAGAAACCCTTCAATAAAAACGATGGTATAACATTTTTTCATATATCGTAATAAACAATGAAGGAACAAAATATAAATGGATTTTTTATCAAATTTAAATAAATTATTGCAGTTGGAGTTAACATATGTGTTATGTATGTATTCATAAATTTAAGTACAGAGGCATGACAAGAATGAGAACTAGAGGCTCTAAAGAGCCTGTATAGCTCACCTGATCCATGACTGGCATAAACTGCAGCCCAAAGTAACCCAATGTCATTTTCTAGAAGTTTCAAAGGAGAAAATCTTTGAACGTGTTTTCCACATAGGGTGCAATGTTAAACAATGGTCCCCGCTGGCGGTCATCTTGGAATACATGCAGACTTACCAGACACATTCATCGATAGGTACCGACTATGGACAGTTGTCACCAAGTATGGTTCCAATTGGGCAAGTAGATTCAGCAGTTTCAATGGTAATTTAAAGCCCACTATCCATTACAACCCATATCAGACCATCATTCAAAAAAAATTTGGGCAGGGGTTCACCTTATAATTCAAATAATGCATACTGCTGAAATCAAAACATTCCAAGTCCCCTTTTCCATAAAAAAAATTTTGGCAGGGGTTCCCCATTATAATCTAGTTTAAATATATTTCTTATATTGTGAAGAGAACTATGAAGCACAATGTGACAATCAAGCTTACGTTGTAAGTTATACAGTTGAACTTCAGTCTCTCAAACTTTGGTAGCTGGAACACCACCAATATCTCGAACTGTATTAAGTCTGGTCATGAATTACTATATTTTTTTGTTTGGCTTTTTGACAAAATGACAATTTTCAACATTAGTTTTGAAGTCACAACATCAATATCTATTTGGAAACCAAATTTCATTGAAATTGGACAATGTTGAATTTTCCCGCCTTTTTGGCGGCCACTTTGAAAATGGCGTTCAACGAACAATTTTCAACATCAGTTTTTGAAGTCGCAACATCAATATCTATTTGGAAACCAAATTTCATTGAAATCGGACAATGTTGAATTTTCCCGCCTTTTTTGGCGGCCATTTTGAAAATGGCATTCAAAGAACAATTTTTAACATTGGTTTTGAAATTGCGACATCAATACCTATTTGGAAACCAAATTTCATTGAAATCGGATAACGTTGATTTTTCCCGCCTTTCTTGGCGGCCATTTTGAAAATGGCGGTCAACAAATAATTTTCAGCACTGGTTTTGAAGTCGCAACATCAATATCTATTTGGAAACCAAATCTTATTGATATTGAACAATGTTGAATTTTCCCGCCTTTTTTGGCGACCATTTTGAAAATGGCGGTAAACGATCGATTTTCAACACCACGTTTGAAGTCACCACAGCATGGCAAACATTTTATCAATTTACACTTAACCTTCATCTTCTATAGTTTTGGAAATAAAAGACGAAAAATATGAAAATTTTGAAAATTCTGTGAAAAAAGGGCAATAACTCCTATAAGGGTTTTGTGATTTTCTCCAAAATTTCAGGGTGGGTAGATCGATCTTGAAATGCTGAACATTTTTGCAATTTAAAGTTGACCTCTATCTGCTATAGTTTCTTTGATAAAAAATAAAAACATTAAACTTTTGAAAAATTTCCGGAAAAAGGGCAATAACTCCAAAACTAGTATTCAGATTTTCTTCAAAATTGCAGGGCAGGTAGATCTTGCCATGCTGATCACTTTTACTCCTGTCAGATTTTTGATATCTGTAACGGTTTTCGAGTCATTTGCCAAAAACAGCAATTTACCCCTATGTGCTATTTTTAGTAACGGCAGCCATGTTGTTTAGTCCTCGGACTCATCGGATATAATTTTGAAAGATGATACCCTGGTGATGATTCGGGCCAAGTTTGGTTAAAATTGGTTCAGTGGTTTCAGAGGAGAAGATTTTTGAAAAAGTTTACGACGGACGGACGGACGGACGACGGACGCCAAGTGATGGCAATAGCTCACATGACCCTTCGGATCAGGTGAGCTAAAAACAGAGGACGGAAGACTAAAGACAAAATACTTTTATGAAATATGCGAGCATTGCGTTCAAAACAAAAGCACTCACAGCGTGGCCTCTTAAAAAATCCAAAGAGGGGCATAAGTTGCTCAGAAAGGGTAGACATGTAACAAAACCCGTCAACCAATCCAGGTTGAAAACCGATAATGTCAAATCCACTAAGACATGAAATATAACTGAAAATGTCCGTTCTTATTCGTGAAATTGACACTTAATAACTTTCTATGATGTCGTGATGACTGCCATAGAATTTCTGTTTTGACGAAAGAAACAAAGCACTCCACAGTTTCTGAGGCAGTGTCTATTGTATATTTGCATTTAAAAGCAACTTAATATTATCGCAGAATATTTGATCAATAAACAAAGGCAGTAGAATACCGAAGGAACAAGGGAAGTGGTGATTACAAAAATCGAAGTCCAAAGACGTGGCGAAAACGGCAACAGTGAAAAACAAGGACGTGAGACAGCCACAATGCACGGAGATAAAAAAAGACGACATTAAGAAATAAGGCACTCATAGTGTGAACTCCCATGAAAAACGGGAGTGACATCAGGTGCCCCGGAAGAATAAGCATGTCCTGCTCCACTAGTAGCACCCGTCACACTTTTCGTGAGTCAATCCAAGGTCGAGTCAACCCGGGTATGTCAAATCTATGAAGACGTGAAATCTAGCTGAAAATGTCGATTTCATTTGGGACACAGACACGCCATATCTGTCAATGATGTCATGGTGACGGCCATAGATTTTTGAAGGGATGAAAGTAAAAAAGGCTGAACAAATCCCTGATTAAGCAGCTTTTGGGACAGTATTTTTGCACTATTCAAAAAATCTCTGTATACACTACATGCTCGGCAGTAACGAATCAACTGTGAAATTAATGTACAGTAAACATGACATCTTCTTTAAGAGATTTTTATTTATTGATATTTTTTGTACCTGAAAAATAAAAGGTCAAATGGACAGTTCAGATCTGCCAAAGATTTTTTGAGTGGCAATAGAAATTAATTTGCTTTCAGGCGGGAAGGGGAAAAATAACATTCAAAATGAAAAAAAAACACCAACATTTACATGTTTAAAAATACAATTGACTTACACATTCGAAGTTTTATGAAAATTGGCAAAACTGTGTGCTACGGAGTTAAAAACGTTAAGGAGATTTAACTTCCAGCCATAAAATCTTAAAACTGTGATTGGATTAGATGTCTAGGCATTATTTAATATTGAAACAGGATTATATCGCCAGACATCTTACTTGCTTATAATAAAGATAGCTGTATTAACCAAGTTTTCACTGTGAAATAAAAATGAAAAAGAAAGGAAATGGGGTAAATGTCAAGGAGAATATTAATATTTGGTTTAAAGGGATTTCTTGTCACTTTAGGAAGTGACGTCACCATGCCGTCGCAAACTTCGTACTTTATGCCATTTTATGTAAAAGTTTGTGCACAGTGACATAAAAATAATCCAAAATAAAGTCCAAAAATTCTGTAAAATCGTAACAAAATCTACACAATTGAAAGCATAAGTAATCAAAAAAAAAAAAAATGATTATCGGAAAAAGAAAACCCTCTAAATCACTCTGGCGCTCCTTGCTTTCGTTGGATATGGAATTTTACGGTCACCATGAACATGATGAATATGTGACGTAAACCGTAATCTTGCATTAGTTGTACTGTAAGTATTGTAAATCATTCCGATCATTCCGACACATAAATTAGTTTTAATTATTTACAAATTCCGATAAAAAAACATGGTTGTTTTCACATGAACTCCAGTAAGAGTTAGACCTGGTGCTTCGAAAGGTAAGTCCGTAGGTCAGTGCCAGTAACAAGTCAGGCGTCATAATGTCAAACATAGAAAAGAAACGCCTTTTTAAAAAGAAATGTAATAAATCAACTCATAAAAATAGATTTATGTGAAAATTTTAAGTGGGATAACAATTTTTGAGAAACGCTTGACTTTCCTTTCGTTGGCTCGTCATTAAATTCAACGGTCTCACAACTAACGACTCTTGTTTACATCTGACAAGACTATATCTAACAGTGATTTATCTCCCCTTTACTGTCGGACTTTGCTTCTTCAATGGTTTGTTTCGATTGTAAGAACACTTTGCTAGCTAATTTTATGTTTGTTGACAACCCCGCATTTATGAATAATGTGGAACATGTTTGTAGCGTTGCTCGATAATTAGCAATGAATTACGCCCAAACCTTTGCCAGGGCCGTCTTAAACTTACTATGGGCTATGGGCAAAGCTCGTTATTTAAGGTCTCATGGTGACTTCACAATAAAGAACAACAATAAAAGTGTTGTCCCATTTTTTTGTTTTGTTTTACCATGTATTTGTGGAGACTTTGTTTTATGTACACTTACTCTATATTCTATCATTGCTTATGTCATTTTCGAGTAAACTAGCAAACAGGAGACGCTAATCCTGTCAAAGCATCTAGTATCACTACTTACAGAGTTTATGAGAAAATATCCATTTTTATCCTGCAATGGTGGTATTTACTATACGAATACGACCCTACGAATATTTTTTTTCGTATTCGTAGGGTTGACTGGTAACTGGTCCACGATTTTGAATGAAGAAAAGACAGGGCGACTGGTTTGAAACCTCGAATACTTTGACGTCACAGTGTAAATTCTCTTATGACGTCAGGGATTATACCAAAATGGCCGAAGTTGTTTACTGTCTTCCTGGTCCCGCTTCACTAAGAAAATGCATTTTTAAATATGGTTTAAATAATTGCAGGATAAAAACAATATACGTACATTGTCGGAAATATAAAATTTATTTGTACTCGCTGCGAAACAGGTGAGAAATGCTCGGTAAACCTCGCATTTCTTCCTGTTTCTAAAGCTCGTCAAATAAATTTTATGTTTTCCGACAATGTACATATATTGTATATATTCTCGGAGTTGTATCTTATACCGCATTATGAGACTGAATAACAGTATGCTATGCCTTATAGTACTTTATATGATTGTGTAGAAATTCGTTCTCTTTGAAGCTTTTATATTTTTATCATTGTGACCGAAAAATGGGCAATGTCAATCATATTCATGTACGGAATATGAGTATTTTGTATTCTCCTATTATTATAAAAATATGTTTATTAACAGAGGGTGCTATCGTCGTTTCTAAAAAAAAAACATACATCTTACAATAACACAAAAGCACACAAAAACAAAAATTCAAATCATCAAATAGAAAATAAACATAACATAGGGAAAAAAGGCAAAATCCTTGATATTCGCATCAGAATAACAGTTCAAATTGCATTTAAGAGCTATCTTATGTGACTTTTATTCGGATGATGAAACATAAGTGGAAAGTAAAACTGTAAAAAACAAGCTGGTAAAGGACTTCTTCCAAGCATTATATACCTATGTATATACCCTTATGGCTCGGGCTTGACAACACGCGATCATAAAATAGTGAACGGATATAACATACAGAACACTTGTTAAATATATTCTTTGCAGTGCAAACAAGAATGATCACGCAAAGGCATTTGTTTGAGGCAACCACTATTTCACTCTGCAAATCTTCAAACAAAGTTCTAATTTTCTGGAACTTAATCCAAAAATGCGTGAAAGTGCTAACACCTGAACCACGAAAGGTAAAAGATAGATTGGACTAATTTTTAGCACACCTGACCCAAAGGGTCAGTGTGAGCTATTGCCATCACTTGGCGTCCGTCGTCCGTCCGTTAAACTTTTCACATTTTCATCTTCTCCTCTGAAACTACTGAAGCAAATTCAACCAAACTTTACGGGAAAGATGTATGGAAGGTCCTTTACAAAGATTGCTCATTTCGTTTCGATCCGACAAAAAAACATGGTCGCCAGCGCGGAACTTAGGTTTAACATTGGACCCTATGGGAAAAATCACATTTTCATCTTCTGCTCTGAAACCACCGAAGCAAATTCAAACAAACTTTACAGGAATGATGTACTAAAGGTCCTTAACAATGTTTGCTCATTTCGTTCCAATCCGACAAAAAACATGGCCGCCAGCACGGAACATGGTATAACATTGGACCCTCATCTTCTGCTCTGAAACAGTTGAAGCAAATTCAACCAAACTTTACAGGAATGATGTATGGAAGGTCCTTTACAAAGACTGCTCTTTTCGTTCCGATCCGATAAAAAACATGGCCGCAAGCGCAGAACTTAGGTTTAACATTGGACCCTATGGGAAAAATGACATTTTCATCTTCTGCTCTGAAACCACTCAAGCAAATTCAACTAAACTTAATAAGAATAATGTACTGAAGATCCTTAACAACGATTGCTTATTTTGTTCCAATCCGACAAAAAACATGGCCGCCAGCACGGAACATGGTTTAACACTAGACCCTATGGGAAAATCACATTTTCATCTTCTGATCTGAAACGGCTGAAGTAAACTCAACCAAACTTTACAGGAATGATATTCTAAAGGTCCTTAACAATTATTGCTCATTTCGTTCCGATCTGACAAAAAACATGGCCGCCAGTGCAAAACTAAGGTTTTACATTGGACCCTATGGGAAAAAACACATTTTCATCTCCTGCTCTGAAACCACTGAAGCAAATTCAACCAAATTTTACAGGAATGATGTACTAAAGGTCCTTAACAATTATTGCTCATCTGTTGCAATCCGACAAAAAACATGGCCGCCAGCACGGAACATGGTTTAACATTGGACCCTATGGGAAAATCACTTTTTCATCTTCCTCTCTCAAACTGCTGAAGAAAATTCAACCAAACTTTACAGGAATGATGTATGGAAGGTCCTTAACAAAGATTGCTAATTTTGCTTTGATCAGATTAAAAACATGGCTGCCAGCACGAAACATAGTTTAACATTGGACCCTATGGGAAAAATCACATTTTCATCTTCTCCCCTGAAACCACTGAAGCAAATTCAACCAAACTTTACAGGACCGATGTATAGAAGGTCCTATACCAAGATTGCTCATTTCACTTTGATCCGACAAATAGCCACTAGTGGGGAACTTAGGTTTAACAATGGACATATGGGAAACATATCACATTTTCATCTTCTCCTCTGAAACTGCTGAAATTGATGATAAAATTAACGATGGTAAAAAATGTGACAGAGATTTTTTTAGATTAAATCAGGGCCAGATTTTTTTTTTAATAAAAATCCTAATTTTTGTAAATTGGGGGGGGTATAGTAATGTATGATTCAAACAAAATTAAAGAGGAACAACTGCCCAAGTCTTTGTTAAAGGTTGTCTAAAATGGCAAGTCAACAAACTTTAAGACTAGGTAATGGTTATATTATATGCCTATTACTTGAAATGCCATTATGTGACAGTGTTCCTATGTTCAGGAGGAATATAAAAATACAAAAAATGATAGTGGATTTTTTTTTATCATTATAATAATTATTATTATTTTTATTGTTTGTAACCCTAAATTACACTAACTACTTGCAAATCCGTTTTTGCATCGTTGATGCTTTATAAATTTTATTTAAATATGCTTGGAGAGGTGTCGGGGTCGGGACCATTTGCGATGATTTTATATCCTTCTCGAATTCCGGTAAGTGACCACGTTGTTAAATATAGATAGATAGATAGATAGATAGATAAAACTTTATTTTGATTCGGCATATAATATAAATTTACAACATAAGCTCTAATGAGCTTTTTACCGAATACATAAAACATATAACTAACATTAAAACAAAAAAGCATGCACATATAAAACAAAATTAACATCACATAAGACAGGCAATTTACCATAAAAGACAATTCACAAGCTGTAAGACAATGTACATATACCAGAGTTAAAACTTAAATAAAATAAGCACATAAAAGCACACATTTAGAGCAAAGCATTAAGCAATAATTAGCACTAAACATAAAAATAAGCAGTGATGCAGAGGTCCACAGACAGCAGCACATATGGCACAAGGTTTCAAGCTGTCTATGGACACCTGCATCAAAGAATCAAATATCTGAAGAAAAATAGTGATCTAAACGATGCAGTTTGCATTTATGAAGTCTGCTGTATCTATTTTTTTAAAGCAGCATTCAAGTAAAAAAATTATGCCCGTTTTTATAATATTTATGCGTGTCAAGGTGAGAAATCGGGGAATTGTATATGGCAGCATGGGGGAACATAATATTTTCGATTGCTAAAGATAAAAATGCTACCAGTTCACAAAACCTGGACTATGCAACACAAAAAACAGAGAAAGTAAGATGTCGGCATGGTGCCGAATTCTAATCACGGTACCTAAGACCGAGTGAAGTGTAAAAATACTTGAATATTGGCAGCGCGATGCGTTTTCGTCCACTTCGTCAACATGATCAATGATTGTCGTCAAAAAGCCTACAGTTTATAAAATCATACTTGGGTTAACGTTGGACAACAAGAGAAAATCACATTTTAATGATCTTCTCTGAAATCAACCAAACTATAGCTTAACATAAGACCATAAGGGAAGAAACATCATTTTTGATAATCAGCATAGACAAGGCTTTTATTAGAAGCATTTGTCAGGTGAGCGATTCAGGCTCAGTCTCTGAGCCTCTAGTTAGTCTTGAAAACTGATTTGTGAGTTCGTTTTTGGAGACTTTATGGACTTGAAATTAAAGAAACTACTGGTACACCTACTTCAGCTTCGTACATATATCTTTTGTCGTATATTGACAAAGATGGACATTTGAAATCTAAGCTATATGAAAAACGAGATTTTAAATTACCTATTGTTAATTTTCCCTTTCTGAGCAGCAATACACCTACCTATCCAGCCTATGGAGTGTACATTTCACAGTTGATCCGTTACTGTCAATCGAGCATGTAGTTTGTACAGGGATTTTTTTAACAAAGCAAAATCACTGTCCCAAAAGGTGCGTATTCAGGGATTTGGTCAGACCATGTTAATTTCATCCATCAAGAAATTTTTTGGCCATCACCTTAACATCATTGAAAGATATGAGATGTCATTGTCCCAAATGAGAGTGGACACTTTCAGCTATATTCACGTCTTCCCGGATTTGATGTTGACTTTTTCCTAGATTGACTCAATTACAGTGTGTCGGATGCTTACCAGGACAAGCTTACCCTTTCGGAGCACCCGATGTCACTCTCAGTGTCATGGGAGTTCACACTGTGAGTGTCTTGGTTTTAACTGTTGTGTTTTTATTTCAGTGTTTTGTAGCTGTCTCACGTCATTCTTTTCTGTGTCCTCGAATAGGCCATGTCTGTGGATTTCGAATATAATGAATATCACCACTTTGTTCCTCCATTATTCTACTGCCATTGTTTTATAACAGCGGCCTGATACGGTCATAAATGTTTAATAGTTAAAGTGAATATGTTTTTATCTTGCCATTTTTGCATAGGGTGATAGTTGGTCCATTATTAATACTGTATTTTTGCTCTTAAAAATTCTTCGAAGATGAACGGTAGTATTTAATCTAATCTTGCTCAATTCTTCGCCCGAACATAAAATACAAATTTGTAACTAAAATAATGAAAAAGAGATAGACTCATTCCAAGGTCGTGTAAAATTGTAACGTAAACAGCGATCATTACCATATAGTAATACTTGCACTTCTATGCAAGATAAATGGTAGAAATGTGGAGTATAGATAATCTGTATTGTTTTGTGTCTTCCATAGGGAATGTATTCATTTGTTTCATTCAACAGTAATTTGATTGTCTATTTCCCTGATCATCGTTAAACGCTTTTACGTAATATAGACGTCAAACGTTTAAAAGCAAATTATCACAGGAAAAAAGAATTAAAGTAAATGACAGAATTATATGAGATCGAAGACACTACTGTTCTAGTGAAAATTTGATTCTGTGGGGAGTAACTGATGATAATGATAAATGGAGGCAGACATTACTATAGCAAGTTGATTATGAAGACGGATACATTGCAATAATGAACGATATCGTAAGGAGAGATGATTAAATTTGACGAGAAAATGTCCGACTAATTACTGATTGTCTTTTTTTAAGTTTTGATTTATGTGTTGTATCATGACTCGAATCCCAAAATATCGATATCAAAATATTGCTCACATTAACGACTATTTCTGGAAGTGTCAATGGTATGACTATAATGATAGAAATGATAAGTTCACTTGTTTCTTTTTGGTTTTTACTGAAATATAGGAGTGGTCAAAGTGAAAAAAAACAGCAGGTTTGTTTCCATTGATTTATTCACTTTTTTACGCTTTTGGGGATCATTTAGGGCTTGTTATATGGTGTGAGGTTCCTCAGTGTGTTGAAGACCGTACGGTGACCCCTAGATGTCTTTTTTTGTCGTTTTAACCTGGATATGGGATGTTGTCTCCTTGACATTTACCCCATTTCCTTTCTTTTTCATAGCAATATTTACAAAAGCATAATTGCTCGATTCAGCAGATTTCGTAATCTAAATCTAAATCAAAAGTGTACTTTGTGTGCGAAAAATTATCATTTTTAACCGGGTTTTCCATCGGGAAAATCCTTTTATTAATATGGTGAAAATGACAGACTCGGCTGCCAAATGGGTACATCATTTGTCCGGAGCAAATCTCCTACAGTATTTGAGACAGGCAGTTTTTTTTTTGCAGATCAATTGTACATATATCAAAGGTGTGCATGGTACTTTGTTTTTGATTTTTGATAATTTATGTCAAATATATCAGTTGTTGAACTTAGTCATTTTACGTCAAATTTTAAAAATAGGGTGCCCCCTTTGTCCGGAGCAAATTTCCTACAGTATTTGAGACAGGCAGTTTTTTTTTTGCAGATCAATTGTACATATATCAAGGGTGTGCATGGTACTTTGATTTTGATTTTTGATAATTTTTGCCAAAAATATCAGTTGTTGAACTTAAGTCATTTTTACGTAAAATTTTAAAAATAGGGCTCCCTTTGTCCAGAGCAAATCTCCTGCAGTATTTGAGACAAGAAGTTTTCATTTTGCAGATCAAATGTACATATATCAAAAGTGTGCATGGTATTTGATTTTGATTTTTGATAATTTATGTCAAAAATATCAGTTGTTGAACTTAGTCATTTTTACGTCAAATTTTTAACAATAGGGTACCCCCTTTGTCCGGAGCAAAATTCCTACAGTATTTGAGACAGGAAGTTTAACATTGAAAATTAATGAAACTAGATATCAGTGAGATGGTATCCATCTCTGTGGGCCCCGCTGCAAGAATGTGACCTTGAGGTCAAAGTCAAGGGTCATTAACCATGGTATGCAACGTGTCGCCGTGAGGTGATCTATTCACATGCCAAATACCAAAAGCCTATCTCAAACGAGAAAAAAGTTTTAGCTCGGACACGAATTTGTCATTGAAAAAGCATGAATGTGACCCTGAGGTCAAAGGTCTAGGTCAAGAGTCACCAACCAAGGTACACGACACGTCGCCTTGAGGTGATCTATCCACATGCCAAATATAAAAAGCCTATCTCAAACGAGAAAAAAAAACACTTCCATAAAAATACAGGTTAATATGCTAAAAGTTCCAAAATAAGAGTCTTTGATATTTTCAGGAAATTTACCAAAGATGGAACTGGAATAAAAATTCCGAAAGCTTATTGCACATTTTCAGACAATATGTAACACTGCTATAACAAAATTAAATATATAAATCCAAAAATGTAGGAGCTTCCGCTTACAAGCTCACATGTGTCAAAATAGACATCTTGGGGCCTCTTGTTTGCACAAAGACCAATATCGCAAATCCGAAACCTTATTACGCATCTGCAGCATAAATGCAACAATATTATAACTAAACTTAAACATTTAATCCAAAAATGTAGGAGGAGTTCCACTGGCCAGCTCACATTTGTCAAAATAGGCATCTTTGAGCCTCTTGTTTGCGCCAAAACCAATATCAAAAATCCGAAAGCTTATTGCGCATCTGCAACATATATGTAAGAATTCTATAACAAAATTAAAACCATAAATCCAAAAATGAGCGAGGAGTTCCACTGACAAGATTCATCTAACGGGTAAACGGACAGACAGACGGACGGGACCAAAACAATATCCATGCATTTTCTTCATAGAAGTGCGGGATAAATATCTGATTCAAGGTTTTGCAAATTTTCTGAAATTTTGATGGACCACTTTATTATTATTTTTTTTTTGGAATTCTAAATAGCAACCATTCTATTCTAATGTTTCCAATAGAAAAATTTGACAACCAATATATTCTCAAAGACTACTTATTTTAGGACTTTTACCTAGTACTTGTTCCATTTTTAATGCTGCTGATGAGAGGTTACTCCTTGAAACTCGTGTACAGCATATCGAAATAAATTATTGATTATGCAACTTTTGTATTTTTGTATTTTCTTAATTTACAAAAAATCATTTTCACTCTTATGACTTCAAAAATGTCCACTTCCCATTTTTGATCAAATCTTCGAAACTCTGCAAGACAAGGTATTGTATAAAATTTTACCGAGCAAAAATATCTGTTTGATTAATTATTCATGTAAATAAAACAAACATATTTACTCATTGTTTTTTTTAAATGTTTGATTCAAATTTTTAGCAAACATTTGGAAACTAGTATAACAGTCATTTATGGAATACATAACAACCCTAAAATGTCACAATACATGTAAAAATAGTGACGTTCTATCCTTATAGTAAAATTCGATAAAAAGGTTGATTGTATAAAGATATGGACTCTTTTCATCATGAATGTAGTAAAGCGTATCCAACACTAAAATGACTCAGTGTGTTGTACTCTTTTCTTTATTCGACTTTTGTGGACAGTGTTGGCGTCTTAATTTCTGCATTTGTTCCGCCTGTTAATTAACTTTTATAATAATAGAGTAGAATGGAGTAGCGACATTTAACGTGGAACTTTCCCCCCAACTTCTCCAGTGAGGTTCTGTCAATCAGTCGTTGGGATACACATAATTGCTTTCATGCAGAGAAGATTCCTTATCTTTATACAATCAGCCTTTTTCATCGATGCTTACTACTAAAAAGTATACTGGACATTGTTAACATTGTTACCAGCTACATTTGCATTGTGTACAATCTGCCGCCGGGTTGATTCGGGCACGGATGATCCAATGTTTTGATTCAAATTGTACCGACGAGATGTTATTAATCGAAATTGTGTCTTGTCTGCAACATGAATATGTTACATGCAGTTTTGTGTGTCACTCAAGTTGTAATGTTCAAATACCTTAACGGATTGAGTGCTTGACTGGTTAGAATTTTACGTCTAGTGAGCAAATATCAGAACGGGAACAAATACAGTATGAGTTAAAGAAGAAAAAAATATAGGTGGAAGGGACAAGGAGTTTGATTTCTACTTAAAAAGGGGAAAAGTGGTTAGGGGCAGGAAATGTAGCCTTCTATACGAACCCCAGTAAGTCTGCTCTCCTTAGAAAAAATATATAAGGGTTTCTTATATATTGCATGCAGCGTGGTGTTTCTCTACACAGTTCGTCTACAATGGTTCACGACCACGCTTTCCGTATCATGACTTAACTACCCTGTATGGACAGGGAATTCCCCTATCCACCACCTGGGGACGCCCCAGGAAGTTATAAAATGTAACTGAATTTATCTTTGACTTCAGACGTGTATTTTTAAGGATTTCCATGTTTATCCTGTGTTAAATTTAAGTCTTCCAAGTATTTGCTGCCTTCAAACGATATGATATAAATTTTCTACACGACACACATTTTTCACACAAACCTGCATACTCTGTGCATCAATCTCATGCAATCATCACGCATGCACACATATTCCGTATTCTTTTCGGATACTTTTTTTATTAAGTCTCCCAAACGAAGTTTGGGAGACTTATTGTTTTTGTTGCATTTCTTATTATATCGCCCCTGACGTAGTCGGGACGACATATTGTTTTTGGTCCGTTTCTTTGTTATTATGTCGCCCCAGACGTAGTCGGGACGACATATTGTTTTTGGTCCGTTTCTTTGTTTTTATTATGTCGCCCCAGAAGTAGTCGGGACGACAGATTGTTCTTTGCTCGTTTCTTTATTATGTCGCCCCAGACGAAGTTTGGGAGACGTATTGTTTTTGTTGCATTTCTTATTATGTCGCCCCTGACGTAGTCGAGACGACATATTGTTTTTGGTCCGTTTCTTTGTTATTATGTCGCCCCAGACGTAGTCGGGACGACATATTGTTTTTGGTCCGTTTCTTTGTTTTTATTATGTCGCCCCAGACGTAGTCGGGACGACAGATTGTTCTTTGCTCGTTTCTTTATTATGTCGCCCCAGACGAAGTGTTTTTGTTGCATTTCTTATTATGTCGCCCCTGACGTAGTCCGGACGACATATTGTTATTGTTCCGTTTCTTTGTTATTACGCTTTCTTATTATTTTACTTCCAATAAATTTTGTCCGCGCGAGTTCTCAGAGATGCCTGAACAGAATCACTTGATACTTGGCACACAGTTGAAACACCATGTGAAGTTACGCCTAACGGTGAAAAAATTTTCAAAATGGCCGCCATTTCCAAGATGGTCGCCATTTTACGTTAAAAACTTGAGGATTCAATATCTCAGGAGCTGCTCTGCAGAATTTCTTCATATTTTGCATAAATGTTCAATGAGATGAGAAGAAGGAATTTACGTGAAGAAATTCTTCAAAATGGCCGCCATTTCCAAGATGGCTGCCAAAATACGTCAAAATTTCAACTTTGTCCGATTTCAATGAAATTTGATTTCTAGGTAGATTTTGACGTTGTGAAGAGGATGGAAGCATCACATTGGCTGCCAGGGGCGACATCAGCTATTGCTTGCAATTGCAAATCTAGTTATTAAGTCTCCCAAACGAAGTTTGGGAGACTTATTGTTTTTGTTGCGTTTCTTATTATTTTTCCGATTTCTTTCTTTCTTCTCGTCTCCATGAACTTGTCCGAACCAGATCTCAGAGACCATTACACCTAAAACTTTGAAACTTTGTAGGATGTTGGCCCCATATATCTAGTTGTGCAATATGCAAAAATTTTTCAAAGGGGGGTTTATTAAGGGTACATTTGGGGGTTCAAAAAGGGGTGGGGTCCTCCATGTTAACCCTATTGGAAAATGAAATTTTGAATTTTTTCGCCACTTTTTTCACTATATCTCAAAAACTGAGAACAATAACTCTATGAAACTTCATGGGAAAGGTCAGTGTTATGTATGAGATGATTCATCACCATTGGAGATTCAAAATTACTACCGTTGCCATTGAAACCATACCAAAAAATGGAAATTTTGGGAAAATAGTTGATTTTGTTGATAATTGTAGTTTGATTACAGCAATAGGTATTACTTAGATTATAAGGGGAACCCCTGCCCATTTTTTTTTTTGGAAAGGGTCTGAAATTGGATGTAATGGGCAAAATGGCACTTTGTTGACATGGAAACAAAACCAAAAACATATTTTTTTGTTGAAAATTGAGTTTTTTTTATAAAAAATAAGGAATTTTGAGAAATATATATTACATACTTATAAGGGGAACCCCTGCCCAAATGTTTTTGGGAAAGGGTCTGAAATTGGATGAAGGACAAAAGAGCCCTTTGTTGACATGGAAACAAAACCAAAACCATATTTTTTTGTTGAAAATTTAGTTTTTTGATAAAAAATAAGGAATTTTGAGAAATATATATTACATACTTATAAGGGGAACCCCTGCAAAAATTTTTTTTGGGAATGGGTCTGAAATTGGATGTAATGGACAAAAGAGCACTTTGTTGACATGGAAACAAAACCAGAAACATTTTTTTTGTTGAAAAATTGAGTTTTCTGATAAAAAATAAGGAATTTTGAGAAATATATATTACATACTTATAAGGGGAACCCCTGCCCAAATTTTTTTGGGAAAGGGTCTGAAATTGGATGTAATGGACATAAGAGCACTTTGTTGACATGGAAACAAAACCAGAAACATATTTTTTTGTTGAAGAAATTGAGTTTTCTGATAAAAAATAGGGAATTTTGAGAAATATATATTACATACTTATAAGGGGAACCCCTGCCCAAATTTAGTTTGGAAAGGGTCTGAAATTGGATGTTATGGACAAAATAACATTTGGTTGCCATGGAAACAAAACCAAAAGCATATCTTTTTTTTGGTTGAAAATCGAGTTTTTTTATAAAAAATAGGGAATTTTGAGAAATATATATTACATAGCTTATAAGGGGAACCCTACCCAATTTTTTTGGAAAGGGTCTGAAATTGGTTGCAATGGAGAAAAGAGCATTTGGTTGCCATGGAAACAAAACCAAAAGCATATTTTTTTTAGGAAAATCAGGTTTTTCTTTTAAAAAGAAGGAATTTTAAGAAATATGCATTTATACATAGCTTATGAGGGGAACCCCTGCACAAATATTTTTGGAAAGGGTCTGAAATTGGGTGTAATGGACAAAAGAGCACTTTGTTGCCATGGAAATAAAACCAGAAACATATTTTTTTTTGGTTGAAAAATTGAGTTTTCTGACAAAAAAAAAGCAATTTGAGAAATATGTATTATATAGGTTATAAGGGGAACCCCTGCCCAAATTTTCTTTGGAAAGAGATCTGAAACTGGATGTAATGGACAGAAGAGCATTTGTTTGCCATGGAAACCAAACCAAAAGCATATTTTTGGGGAAAATCAGGTTTTATGACAAAAAAAGAAGGAATTTTGAGAAATATGTATTACATAGCTTATAAGGGGAACCCCTGTCCAATTTTTTTTTGTTTTTTGGAAAGGGTCTGAAATTGGGTGTAATGGACAAAAGAGCACTTTGTTGCCATGGAAACAAAACCAGAAATGTATTTTTTGTTGAAAAATTTAGTTTTCTGACAAAAAAAGCAATTTTGAGAAATATGTATTAAATAGGTTATAAGGGGAACCCCTGTCCAATTTTTATTTCGGAAAGGGTCTGAAATTGGATGTATTGGACAAAAGAGCATTTGGTTGTCATAAAAGCAAAACCAGAAATTTTATTTTTTTACATAGGTTATGATGGGAAACCCTACCCAATTTTTTTTCAAAAGGGAATCTCGTAATGCCTTGGTATCCGATATGGGAGTTCGTTTGGGAGACTTTTGTGTTTCGCTTGCGAACACAGTTATTACTTGTTATTATTATTATTATTACGGTTTCTTATTATTATTTTACTTCCAATAATTTTTTCCAGGCGAGTTCTCAGAGATGCCTGAACAGAAACACTTAATACTTGGCACACAGTTGGAACACCATGTGAAGTTACGCATGACGGTGAAAAAATTTTCAAAATGGCCGCCATTTCCAAGATGGCCGCCATTTAACGTTGAAAAATTCAGGATTCAATATCTCAGGAACTGCTTTGCACAATTTGTTCATATTTTGTATAAATGTTCAACAAGGTGAAAGGAAGGAATTTATGTGAAAAAAATTTTCAAAATGGCCGCCATTTCCAAGATGGCCGCCAAACTACGTCAAAATTTCAACTTTGTCTGATTTCGAAGAAAATTGATTTCTAGGGAGATTTTGAAGCTGTGAACAAGATGCAATTATCTAATTGGCTGCCAGGGGCGACATCAGCTATTGCTTGCAATTGCAAATCTAGTTATTATTATTATTATTCATTATTGTTTCTTTCTTCCACCTATTTTTGTCCAGTGATTTTCTCTGAGATGCTTCAACAGAACTCATTGATACTTCGCACAAAGTTGGACCACTATGAGAAGATGTGCATGCACTGATAAAAATTTTCAAAATGGCTGCCGTTTCAAGATGGCCGCCAAATTACGTTGAAATTTCAACTTTGTTGGAATTCAATGAAAATTGATTTCTAGGTAGATTTTGATGCTGCGAATAAGATGGAATCATCGAATGGGCTGTCAGGGGCGACATCAGCTATTGCTTGCAATTGCAAATCTAGTTATTATTATTATTCCACAATTGTTTCTTTCTTCCACCTATTTTTGTCCGGGCGTTTTCTCAAAGATGCATTGAAAGAAGTTATTCATATTTGGTACAAAGTTGGATCACCTTTAGGAGATGTGCATGCAACAACAAAAAATTTCAAAATGGCCGCCATTTCCAAGATGGCCGCCATTCTATGTAAAAATCTCAACTTTGTCCGATTTCAATGAAAATTGATTTCTAGGTAGATTTTGACGCTACGAACAAGATGGAATCATCACATTGGCTGCCAGGGGCGACATCAGCAATTGCTTGCAATTGCAAATCTAGTTATTATTATCATTATTTTTCATTATTCTTTCTTTCTTCCAAGTATTTTTGTCCATCTATTTTCTCAAAGATGCCTGGACAGATATCATTCATATTTGGTACAAAGTTGGATCACTATCTGGAGGGGTGCATGGAAGGAACATTTTTTTTCAAACCAGCCACCATTTTCAAGATGGCTACCAAAATACGAAAAATTCGAAATTCGTCAAATTTTCACAAAAATTAAAATTTTCTCAATCATGCTTTGACAGAATTCATCCATACTTGGTACAAAGTTGGATCACTATCTGGAGATGGGTATGCAAGGAAAATTTTTTTCAACAGAGCCGCCTTTCCCAAGATGGCCGCCGAAATACGTAAAAAATTCAACTGTCCGATTTCAACAAAATATGATTTCTAGGTAGATTTTGATGCTGCGAACAAGCTGGAATCATCGAATTGGCTGTCAGGGGCGACATCAGCTATTGCTTGCAATTGCAAATCTAGTATTGTTATTGCTTTTCTCTTTTATTTTCTTCCAATGATATTTGTCCGGCTTCGTTCTTAAAGATGCCTGGACAGAATTCATTCATACTTGGCACAAAGTTGAACCATCATGAGAAGATGTGAATGCACTAACAAAAATTTTCAAAATGGATGCCATTTTCAAGATGGCCGCCATTTACGTCAAAATATTGAGGATTCAATAAATCAGGAACTGAATGGCAGAATTTGTTCATATTTTGTATTAATGTTTAAAAGCTTGAGAGGAAGGAATTCACGCGAAAAAAATTTTGCAAAATCTCCGCCCTATTCAAGATGGCCGCCAAAATACGTCAAAATTTCAACATTGTCCGATTTCAACAAAAATTTTGATTTCTAAGTATATTTTGACACTATAAACAAGATGGAATCATCGACTTGGACGTCTGGGGCGACATCAGCTATTGCTTGTAATTGCAAATCTAGTTATTAAGTCTCCTAAACAAAGTTTGGAGACTTACTGTTTTTGCACCGTTTCTTATTCATTATCATTATTTTTCCGCTTCTTCTTGCTATAATCTTGTCCTACCAAATTATCAAAGACCACTTGCCCTATCTGAACCAAACTTCATAGGATGTAAGATCTCCACCCAAAGAGGAGCATTCGGGTATTCAAATTTTCAAAATGACCACCATCATTGGTCATTTTGACTTTTGACCCCAAATCTTATTACTGGATTAACTCATAAACCGTAGAAGATAGATGATAATATGTAATGACAAAAAAGTTTGTTAGGACATGACGGACATTTCTTACATTTGGACCGAAACTCTCAGGTCAACCCTTCATGAGTTATGCCCCTTGAAAATTTCATCATATCTTCAAACATGGTTTTCTCAGAAACGGTAAAAGATAGAAACCTGGAACCTTTTCCATTCAACTTAGGTGATATGTGTTACATTTTAAAATGCCAAGGTCAAAGGTCATTGGTCACTTTGAACTTTGACCCTAGACCTTATTATTGGATTAAGTCATATACCGTAATAGATAGCTGATAAAATGTAATGGCAAAAATGTGTATCTTTTTAGTTCTCCATTTGGTACTTTGGGTCCCAACTCATTCGACCAACCGTTTTGGGCCTTTGGGCCAAAAACCGATTTTAAATGTCTGATTTCGGGGTTTTGGCTTATAGCTCAAATACCATTGAAGATACAAAGAAAAACTCATAGAAAAAATGTTCCGGAAGACTAGACCTTCAAAATGAGGTCAAGGTCAAGGTCACAGCCAAAAAACTTAATTTGACGTTAAAGTATCAATTAATGTATATATGTAGCTTATAATCTTGGTTTATCGATGAATTAACAATAAGAACATAATGATGCAACTTCGGGGAAAGACATATCAATTTTTCCTAGAAGAATTTACGAACTAGCATTTTCAATGATGTGTGATCCCAACTTATTGAAACTTGTATGTATGTCAGTTTAAATCAAAATTTTGAAATAATTACACACCATAGAGGAAATCTTCTACTTCATCATATTATAAATAGAAATGATTTTCTGATGCAACCCCACTGCTGATGGAGTATATACATGTGAATCAAAGTTATTTATAGCACTGTTAGACAGACACAGAATGAGTTAGACCCACAATTATTACATTGAGGAATCATTGTTCTTTCAAAATACAATAAAGAATGAATTCTATTTTGGGAGACTTCTGTGTTTGCATCCAAACACATTATCACTCGTTATTATTAAGTCTCCCAAACGAAGTTTGGGGAGACTTATTGTTTTTACTCAATTCTTATTTTTATGTCGCCCCAGACGTAGTCGGGGCGACATATTGTTATTATATTGTTTCTTCTTTTTATTCTTTGTTATTATTATTATTGTTCTTCCACACATTCTTGTCCGGACTATTTTGAGAGAGAGGTTTGATGTAAGCAAATGAAACTTGGCATTTAGTTAGATCACCATAACGCGGAGTGCAGGCTACGAAAAAAATTTTCAAAATGGCCGCCATTTCCAAGATGGCCGCCAGAAATGCTTCAAAATTTCAACTTTGTCCTATTTCAACGAAAATTGATTTCTAGGTAGATTTTGACGCTGCGAACAAGATGGAAGCATCGAATTGGCTGCCAGGGGCGACATCAGCTATTGCTTGCAATTGCAAATCTAGTTTTTCTTGATCTTCTTCTCTTTCCGCCTCGAAATTTGTCCGACCATTTTCTCGGAAACTGTTTGTCGGATCTTGACCAAACTTCACATGAAGATGGATCCTTATCCCGAAAGATGCAAACAGGCCTTGGAATTTTCAAAACGGCACCGGTTCCAATGAAAATGGCAAAAAAGGCGGGAAAATGAAAGTGCTCAGAATTTAATGAAACTTTACAGGAAGGTTGCTTGGGACATGGGGAATTGGTTTCTGGTCTCCAAGACTTCAAATTGGCACCCGTTGCCATGGAAATGGCAAAAAAGGCGGGAAAATGAAAGTGCTCAGAATTGGATGAAACTTTACAGGAAGGTTGATTAGGACATGAAAAATTGGTTTCTGGTCTCCAAGACTTCAGATTGGCACTCGTTGCCATGGAAATGGCAAAAAAGGCGGGAAAATGAAAGTGCTCTGATTTAATGAAACTTTACAGAAAGGTTGCTTAGGACATGGGGGATTAGTTTCTGGTATCCAAGACTTCAAATTGGCATCGGTTGCCATGGGAATGGCAAAAAAGGCGGGAAAATGATAATATTCAGAATTGGTTGAAACTTTACAGAAAGGTTACCTAAGGTGTGGGAAATTGGTTTTTGGTGTCGAAGACTTCAAACTGACTTCCGTTGCCATGGAAACAGAACAGAAAAGTGGAAAAATCCAAAGTGCTCAGAATTGAATAAAACTCTACAGACAGGTTGCGTAGGTTGTATGAAAGTGATTTGTAGCCCTGATTTCTGATATGGCAGTTCGTTTGGGAGACTTTTGTATCAGCATCCTGATACAATTATAAATTTTTATTCTTCCATCTTTCTTTATTCTCGTCCTAATGAACTTGTCCGCAGGAGATCTCAGAAACCATTGGATCTAGAAGTTTCAAACTTGGTAGCATATAAGCCCTATGTATCTAGATTTGCAATCATCAAATTTTTTTTAAAGGGGGGTCCATTAAGGGTACTTTTGGGGTATCAAAAACGGGTGGGGTCGTCCTATAGTAACCCTATGGGAAAATGAAATTTTGAATGATTTTCATTATATTCTTCACTGTTTCTCAAAATCTATAAACACTAGCCCCATGAAAATTAATGGGAAAGTTTAGGGTGATGTAAGAAAGGGTTTCACTGCATTGGGAATTTCAAAATAACTACCGCTGCCATGGAAACCATACCAAAAAATGGAAATTTTGAGAAAAAAGTAGTTTTTCTTGATAATAATATTTTGATTACAGCAAAATGTCTTACTTAGATTATAAAGGGAACCCCTGCCCAATTTTTTTTGGAAGCGGGTTTAAAATGATTGTAATGGATGGCGAAATTTCAAAAAAACTATGATTGCCATGGAAACTATACAAAAAAACTATGAATTTTGAGAAAATCGTAATTATTGTTAATAATTGTTAATTGTTGCATTTTCATTACAGCTATATGTATTACTTATGTAATAAGGGGAATCCCTGCCAAATTTTTTTGAAACAAGGTATGAAATTGGATGTAAAGGTTAATAGTGCATTTAGTTGCCATGGAAACCAAGCAAGAAACCTATAATCTTAAGAAAAACGTGCTTTATTCTGCATGTAATGATATGATTTCAGCAATATGTATAAAATAATTTATGGGGGAAACCCCATTTTTTTGAAATAAGGTATGAAATGGGATGTAAAGGTTAATAGTGCATTTGGTTGCCATGGAAACCAAGCAAGAAACCTATAATTTTAAGAAATACGTGCTTTCTTTTCATGTAATAATTTGATTTCAGCAATACGTATAAACTAATTTATAGGGGAAACCTTGCCCAAATTTTTTGAAACAGCAATATGTATTAACTTATTTATAAGGGGAACCCCTGCCCAAATTTTTTCTTGAAGGGGTCTCGTAATGCCTTGGAATCCGATATGGGAGTTCGTTTGGGAGACTTTTGTGTTTCGCTTGCGAACACAGTTATCACTTGTTATATTTATTATACCCCACGCAACGAAGTTGCAGAGGGTATATAGTTTTTGACTGGTCCGTCAGTCAGTTCGACCGTCTGTCTGTCAGCAAGTGGGTATACCATTTGTCCGGATCTCCTCCTACAGTTTTTAAGATAAGAAGTTTTACTTTGCAGGTTGATTGTGCACATATCAAAGATGTGCATGGTACTTGGATTTTGATTTTTGATAAATTTTCAGAAAACTACACATTGTGGAACTTTGTCATTTTTATGCATTATATTGCATCATGTTGCATATAGGGTACATCATTTGTCCGGAGAACTCCTCCTACAGTTTTTGTCCCCCGCCTTTCGCGAAAGCGGGGGACTATAGAATTCGCCTTTCCGTCATTCCGTCATTCCGGATTTCGTTTCCGGATGATAACTTGAGTATCCCTTGCCCGATTGAAACAAAACTTATACAGATGGAAGGAATA
>MJUU01064783.1:0-10266 GCA_002080025.1 Modiolus philippinarum
TGCTCAGAATTGGATGAAACTTTACAGATGGATTGTCTAGATTGTGCCGAACTCAAAAAAGCCATCTCCTGTGTCCATGGGACGTTTGGGAGACTTGTGTGTTTGTATCCAAAAACAGGAACCTTAGTTATTATTCCGATTTCTTTTTTCTTCTCGTCCTCATGAACTTGTCCGAACCATATCTCAGAGACCATTACACCTAGAACTATCAAACTTTGTAGGATGGTGGCCCATACATCTAGTTGTGCAAGGAACAAAACATTATCCAAAGAGGGTTCATTGAGGGTACACTGGGTTGGGGGGGGGGGGGCTTAAAAAGGTAGGTTGCCAATGTTAAACCTATGGGAAAGTGTAACTTTGGATAATTTTCACCATATTTCTCACTGTTTCTCGAAAACTTTTAATACTTGCTCCATGAAACTTCATAAGAAAGGTGTTTGTAATATAGAAAAGGGTTCTACAGCATTGAAAATTTCAAAATAACTTTAGTTGTCATGGAAACCATACGAAAAAATCGAAATTTTGTGAAAAAAAGAGTACTTTGTGCTTATGATTATATTTTAATTATTGCAATACGTTTAATATATGTCTAGGGGAACCCTTGTCCATGTTTTTGGAAGGAGGTCTGATATTGGGTTAAATGGACAAAAGAGCACTTGGTTGTGATGGAAACAAAACAAGAAACTTTTTTTTGAAAAATTGATTTTCTGATAAAAGGGATTTTTAGAAATATGTATTACGTAGGTTACCCTGCCCAAATCTTTTCTGAGAATGGTCTGAAAATGGGTGTATTGGACAAAAGAACATTTGGTTGCCATGGAAACAAAGCCAATTTTTTTTTTGAAAATCCGGTTTTCCGATACAAGAGAACCCCTGCCCATGGTCTGCAATTGGGTGTAATGGTCAAAAAAGCACTTGGTTGTCATGGAAACAAAACCAGAAACTTTTTTTTTTAAATTGAGTTTTCTTATAAAAGGAATTTTTGGAAATATATATTACATAGGTTACCCTGCCGAAATTTTCTTTGGAAAGAGGTCTCTGAAATTGGGTGTGATTGACAAAAGAGCATTTGGTTGCCACAGAAACTAAATCAGAAACTTTATTTTTTTGAAAATTCTGATTTTCTAATAAAAAAGGAGGAATTTTGAGAAGTATGTCTTACCTATGTTATAAGTGGAACCCCTGTCCATTTTTAAAGGGTCTGAAATTGGTTGTAATTGTCAAAAGAGAATCTGTTTGCAAGGGAAACAACACCAGAAACTTATTTTTTTAATCAGGTTTTGTGATAAAATAGAAGGAAATTTGAGATATATGTATGCCCAATTTTTTTTTATTTTTATTTTTTTATTTTTTATTTATTTATTTATTTTTTTTTTTTTGGAAAGTGTTTGAAATTGGGTGTAATGACAAAAGAGCATTTGGTTGCCGTGGAAGCAAAACCAGAACTTTTTTTAAATTAGGTTTTCTGATAAAAAAATGAATTTTCGAGAAATATGTATTACATAGGTTATAAGGGGAATCCCTGCCCAAAGAGGTAGGGCTCTTATAGCGAGGATTTTGTTAACTAGATAATTTAAATGCATGTCTCTTTATTTATGTCTAACACGCTATATTTAACAAACCGATTGCGTCACATTGTTTATATTTACCTGTAGTATCCAAAGGTATTTCTCTGCTGACCAAGAATTTTAACACTTATAATTAGTCAATAGTTTATACTTATTAACTGTTTATGAGGGAATAGCAAGTTTGTTGTCCCCGTGATCCTGACTATTGACCAGGGCGTAGTTTGTTGTCCGCGAGACCCTACTATTGACCGAGGCGTAACTTTTATCCAATTGGAATCACAAATGAACAGTGTATAAGTATTTTTTATACAAAACAAAAACAAAAAACAAAAAAAGTATCATATTTGAATAATAATTCTCTGTTTACCAGTATTTTCTTTTTAACTTTGTATTCTTATTAAAAACATAATAATTACATATTTTCTAATCAACAAAATTTATTCTGCTGCAAAGTGAATAGTGTTCACTGTAATTTGCATAGCTAGTTTAGAGTTGTCACTTGGAAACAAGGATGTCACAGCATTCTGAATCATCATAAGATTTTTTATCTAATAGGAAAGCAAGAAAAAAGTTCTAGAAAATTTCACACTGCCAGTCAATAGTCTGAGAAACTATTGACTGATAAATAGTTATACAACATTGGAAACGGTGAAAAATAGTAATTTTATTTTAGAAATTTTAGTATTAATGTTCATATACTAAGGTATAATAATCATAAATGTACAATGTGCATGCATGAAATCAACCCGATGTGAACAAATATGAATAGAAAGTTTATAATTGCGACACAGGACTGCGGGAGTAAAGTAAGAAGTTTGTATCTATGTTCACGTGCTCAGGTATTATATATACTACTCAACAAAAGAAACGATATACAGTTAATTTTGTAAATATTTTTGTATTTCGCAATTTAAAGTTTTTATCTTAGTGTATTTATGTATTCAACGCCAAAACGCATTTGTTTATTCCATTTTTAGATCAATTCCGAACGGATACGATGAAAATCCGGAATGGAATTTTTTTCCCCCTATGATCGAGTTTGCCGTTAACGGACGGATGATTTAAATTGTTTGATGTCAATAATCGGGACACTTCATCAGATTTACAATTTGCCATTTCAAAAAGTTGAAAACAATGTCTCATTTCGATGCCCCGTTCAATCCAAAATCAACGTGAACAATGAATTATTGCGATCAGACCTTCGATCTTGATTTTTGCACTCTCAATTAATCGTTATGCGAAAAGAAGAACAAACTAAGGACTTTTGATTAATCTAAGGCAAATGTGCCCATCAAATGATTAATCACGTGACAGCGGGGCCTGTGAGACGTCGTAACGTCAACATCGCGTATCACGCTTTTACACTTATGAGAACGGAAGTTGGAATCGGAAAGTATGCCTGAGGGATTCATGATTGACATGACAACAGAATTTGGAAGTCAGCGGGTTCGAGAATGTCATGGTTTGGTAAAAAGAAAATATAGACATTCTCACTATTTAGGTCTGCAAAAAGAAATTCCGGATAATGACCTTGACTGTGACCGGAGAGGGTTCAGAATTTTAAGAGACCTTTTTGGGCAAAGAGTTAATTCTTACGTGAAAAAAATACATTTCATCTACGAGTTGTGGTTCTCTGCTGGAAATTTAAGTGTTAATATTAATAAAATCTGTGTATCGTATCTTTTGTTGAGTAGTATATTTTAATTGTACATGTATATATGATTATGAAGCAACCAATTCATTTCATTGTGGTTATAATATCTCACCCACAGTACAATTGCAGAATTAAAATAAATAAAAAGGAGTATTTCCCCAACAAATCCCAAACAGAATGTTAATTTTAAAATATTTTCATTAACAATTGTTGATAATTTGGTAAAAAGGAGGTGACTGCCTATTGCGGGCCCTCCTGCGTTCAGCAGTACCTCTAGTTTGTACATACTTTGGTTTTAAAGACATGCGTAAAAACCTTACGTTTTAATTGGTATCAACCGTTACCGCGAGGGAGTAGCTCAACGGCACGAGGGAGTAGATTTTTTAGCAGGAGTGAGTAGAATTTCCCGGCATTTTTTATAACAGAAGTTAAGTAAGTTTCACAAATCTTTAAAGAACACATTTACTTACAAATTATTCATGCTACGGAACCTCTCAGTTATTATGTGTTATTAGAAATCCGGCAGCTGATTCCATTTTCTCAAACACTTCGGACTTTTACAAGCGATTGGTACGAAAAACGGTTTAATCACCTTGTAAGGCGAATAAAACCATCAAACAGTTATGTTTACGGGTTAATCGACATATTATCAGCAAAACGATCCCTTCAAGTCATCACATATATCTCTAAAGGTCAAGAAAAATTATTAAATTACATATATCACATACGTAAATAGGGTAATACCAGAGGGAGTAATTCAAAATTTCAGAGCAACACGAGGGAATCGCTTTTATTGTATACATTTTTTTCTAATATCACTGTACAGTTTCTAACTGACAACCCCAGAAGTTCATGGTATGAAATGTCATTGAATGTGAGACATTACATAGATGATATTTTGTCACAAAACAACCCTCGTTTTGATGATTTTCTTTATTTTATCTATCCAAAGGAGCTCGAAATTCAGAAAACTACAGAAACTGCCAGCATAAGGATTTTACATCTTCCAACTCATTCGCTTCTCAAAGGCCTGTGTTCGATACAGCAATTCCCTTAATATTGTTCTGTTGCTCACAAATAGGCTATTACAATAAGGGTATGTTACAATAACTTTAAGTCGACATTGCAGAGGTTTAACGGTCGATACTACGAGATGGAATGTTTGTTTTCGAGATGATAACCGGGTTTTCCCTTTAAAAGTTTCAGATGACTGTTTTACCTCTACTGGATTTGACCAGAATTGACATGTTCAACCCTTTTGAACAGCTAGGAGATGCTTACTCTATCGATGGACCTGGTCTCACCCATGGTTTAAATTGGGTCTGTGTTATCCATCTTTATGTGCGTCTACATTTTGAATTTCTGTGTTGTGCTTGATTATGTGATGTCTTTGTATTTTGATATTTCCGATGTGGCAATTGTATTTGGATTGTACATTTTTGACTGACGGATCGCTTCTCACTTACAATATTACATATAACTTTTATTTTCCTTTTTTTATAGAAGTTTCGATTTATAGAAGATTGAAATTTTGATTCTTCAACTTGTCTGACTACTGCTCCACTGCCATTAACGGACTATACTGTCTTATGTTTGTTTCTTATAAACCTTTTTCAATTTCCTTTCTTTTAATGTTATAGCATGAATTGTTACGTTCGTTTTTACTCTCTTATTTCCAAGAAAAGCAATTTCAAATGATTTCAAATTTCGTATTGATTGGCCAATTGTCGCTTATCTTAACGGAATCGGTGCCAGTAGCAATAAATAGACCATTACCAAGTTAAGATTGAAAGTTTAAATTGATCTCTTGTGGACATGACCTGGTTCCCTATTAATCCTTAAGAGATATATGTGATGACTTAAAGGGATCGTTTTGATGATAATCTATCGATGTACACCCGTAAACATAACTGTTTGGTGGTTTTCTTTGCTGTACAAGGTCATAAAACAGTTTTTCGTACCAATCGCTTGTAAAAGTCCGAAGTGTTTTAGAAAATGAAATAAGCTGCTGGATTTCTAATAGAACAACAAACAAGCATAATAATTGAGAGGATCCTTGGCATACATGATTTGTAAAAAATGACCCTAGTAGTGAACAAAATCTTCGCTATAAGCGCCTATCTCTTTTCTTTGGAAAGAGGTCTGAAATTGGGTGTAATGGACAAAACAGCATTTGGTGCTATTGAAACAAATCAGATTTTTTCGAAAAATCTGGTTTTCTTATTAAAAAAGAAGGAATTTTGAAAGATATGTATTACATAGGTAATAAGTGAACCCCTGCCCAAATTTGTTTTAGAAAGACGTTATAAGTGGATAGTAATGGACAGTTAAGCATTTGGTTGCCATGGAAACCAAGGCAGAAACCTATTTTAAAAAAAAACATGTTTTTGTTTTTTATTACAGCTATATTTAGTACTTGGGTAATAAGGGGAACCCCTGCTCAAATGTTTTTTTGAAAAAATGTATAAAATCGGTTGCAATGGATAGAGGAGCATTTGGTTGCCATGGAAACCGAGCCAGATAACATATAATTTTAAGAAAAACATATTTCTAGGATAGTGTTTATTTCGCTGCACTTGATTACTCTTTATTTAGGTGGCCGACTCCTATCTGCCATTGGGTGTTGAGTTACCCCAAACGTTCATTGAAGATCTTATGGTGGCTTTGAGTTGTTATTACTCCCCTTTGAGTCGTTGTCTCTTTGACACATTCCCTTCTTTTTTTTCTATTTTGCATTTTTATTACAGCTATATGTAATACTCAGGTATTAAGGGGAACCCATGTCAATTTTTTTCTTGAAACAAAGTGTAAAATGTTTGTAATTGATATTGGAAAATTTGGTTTCCATAGAAACCAAGCAAGAAACAAAAAAAAATTGAGAAAAACATGTTTTCTTCTGCATGTTATGTTTTGATTTCAGCAGTATGTCTACATAATTGATAAGGGGAACCCCTGTCAAAAATGCTTTCAATAGGAATTCTCGTAATAACCAGAAATCGGATATGGGAGTTCGTTTGGGAGACTTTTGTATTTCGCTCTGGGAACACAGTTATCACTTGTTTCTATTGTCATTGCTGTAATATTTAATGTATTTATATACGCCCATTTAGTATTTTTGATTCGTGAGAGCCATCTAACTGTCAATGAGAACAAGTGCTAATTGAAATTCTTGTGTTATATTTTGGTTATGGACTACACTGAAAAATGTCTGCTTTTATTTGTGAAAAAGAAATATTGCAGTGATATGTAAAATCATGTTGATGACTTTAAAAGTTTTGGAGAGAGAATTGCAACAATATTTGAACAGAATCCCTACAAATAAGTTTTAAGGCAAAATTATAGGTCTGATGACAAAATTGTTGTCATTAGTATAATGCAGTTATGAAATCCGTTGTTGGGTGCACTCTTGAAAAAAAACTTATTTTATCAATCATTTTTGGTAACAAGAATGAGTCTTGTAGTGTACATTATATTCTGATTTTTCTGTAGAAGTAATATATTTGTTATTTTTACAGCAATCGATCAATTAATATGCCGTAGTTTTGCTAAAATAATATTAAATGCATGGGGTTCTCAGACAAACAATAAATTGAGGTTTTTGTTGAGAAAACGTTTGTATTAAGAGAAAAGAGATGTGAATTGTGTATCTTAGTATCATTCTTATGTCGTTATTAAGCGACGATGAAAAGAGGCAAATATTTTATTGTAATCAAATAAAAACATAATCATTATTTTGTTTTATACATTTATACGACTTTGTTGATGAAAACCTATAAAAAAACTAAAAGAGAGTAAATAATCTCAATGGCCTAAAAGAAATCAGCTACGGACACAACTTTGCATGAGAGAAATACTCCTTAAGTTTCAAAAATTTAGGTAATATTACCTTTGAAATGATCGGTTTTCTAGCAACAACCAACATACTGTCGATTGTACTGAACTGTTAATGCCCTTAGTGACTTAAATTACATCAGCAGCTGATGCACCGATCCAGTTATAATAAAAAAACTACTAAGTACTTATATCCTGCAGTTGGCTATTCGGACAAATAACTAAATACCGAAGTTACTGTGAATTTTGATTCTGCATATGCGCATTTCGACAACTTATGTCTCTTCAGTGCAGATAAAATCTAAACGTTTGGAAGACCATAAAGTCAAAGATGTTTAAAAACTGATAGAGAACAAATTACCAAATATGATCTAAATAGAAAGCCAAAATCTGCTAAGGACAGAGCTTTGCATGAGGGAGATACTCCTTAGTTTCAACAAAATTTACAAAAATTAGATATTGTAAGGTTCCAAATATAATCGACAATTAATGTTTCCTCGGTATATATCAAACTGAAGAAGACACTTTTTCTAAAGATGTATCCATGCTGATTGAAAATAACAAAAATACCGAAGTTACTATGGCTTTTGTTTCTGCACATATGCATTTCGACAACTTATGTCCCTTCAGTGCAGATAAAATCAAAACATTTGGAAGTTCATAAACCCAAATAAGTTTATCAGCTAAAGACAAAGCTATGCAAGAGGGAGATGCTCGTTAGTTTTAAACAAAATTTTCTAAAATTTAGATATTGCAAGTTTCCAAATAAAACCGTTTGTCGGGCCAGCACCGAAGTACTGGCTACTGTGTTGGTGAATACCCTCGGAGACTAACGGTCCACCAGCAGAGGCATGGGCCCAGTTGTAATAAATAACAAAAATACCGAAGTTACTTTGAATTTTGTTTCTGCATATGTGCATTTCGACAACCTTTATCTCTTCATTGCCGATAAAATCAAAACATTTGGAAGTCCATAAACCCAAATACGTGTATAAACTGATAGTTATATATAATTATTTTGGGTAGGTCTAGAGTTTATTGCTGCGTCAAGGAAGTGGCAAAACTTTCAGTTTACCGGAATTAAGATTTACACCCCAAGCTCACTACTTTTTATTGACTCGCCGTCGTGCAATTAACTTAGTTAGTACATTACAAGAAGCGACATTAATTTACTGTCTTTTTAATTTAAATTCTAAAATGTGTATGGTTCATTTTCTTTTTAAATATTTGTTATTTAAATATACATAATAATACAACGTCTGTATCGTCTTCGCAGTTATGGGTTTAGATCTTAAAGAAAGTAAATAAAAGACAGTCCTTGATTGCGTCCGTCGTTCCAACCCCCCGAACTCAAAGGAGGGGAGGGAGGTATCCAGACAATAAGATATCTGAAAGAATATATTTTATAGTTTTTCTGTTTATGAAGATGATTGCCCAATAAAATTAAATTGTGCTTAAAATTATTCGAAATTGAGATTTATTTAAATTGCAAAAATGTTCAAGATGTTAGGGTAAAAGTTTTACACTCATTGTCGAAGTTGTTAGCGGAATGCTTACGGGGGTTATTTCAGTTTTATTGCCGGAATTTCTCAATCAAAATATAGGTTTTTGTCGGATAGTTCGAAAATATTGTAATTCAGCCAGGGGAGAACAAGGTTTTGTAATTTTAAAAAGGTCTTAATACTTCGTCGATCATCTTTTTTAAAGATATCATAGTAGAAAAAAGAAGGGAAACGGGGAATGTGTCAAAGAGACAACGACCCAAAGGGGAGTAATAACAACTCAAAGCCACCAAAAGATCTCCAACGAACGGTGAGAAAACCCCACACCCAACGGCAGGTCGGAATCGGCCCCTGAATAAAGAGTAATCAAGTTCAGCGAAATAAACATCATCTTAGACTTCTATAGTTATAAAGTAAACTTAACTAGAAAAAGACAAGACACACAAAGGCTTAATAAATTTCCTGACTTAGGACAGGCGCAAACCTACTGCGGCGGGGTTAAACTAGTTTTATTGAGCCCAAACCTTCCCCCTATAGCAAATCTGATAAATCAAAAAACAATCGTAACAACAGTAAAATTCAGTTGGCAACAGGACTGAATTGTGAAAAATGAAACTGAAAGAACTAAATATACGGACACATAAACATGAAATCACAAGAGACTACTAGCAGTTAACTGACATGCCAGCTCCAGACCCATTACCAACTGACAAAGTAAGTTATGTACCCTCAGTATACAGCTTCCACCAAGATCCCTTCCTGTGAGGAGTTTAGCATAATGATTTCATGCATATACCGGAATATATAACCCGTGTCCATTCAATACAGATTTTAGAAATTTAGAACGTGTTAAGTAAAAATGCAAAGACCCTATCATAAATAATAATGTTAATACTTGTTTTATTATATTTTTGTTCAGCGAAACCTCAGTTGATGTTTTCTGTTCAACAGTCTAAAACTCTATTTTAGCTCACATGATTTTTTTTTCTATAACAACTTACATTCTATTTTTTTAGGATAGTATGTTATATCGTTTACAAGTTATCAAGGACCGACAGACGAACACGTGACAAGGGTATCACATAATTCCTCGTCTCTTCGTGTAATTGGGTATAAAATGTCGCAACGAGGTACTGTACTAATTGAGTACCTCTCATTGCAGATCTTTTTCTTTTCTATTACGAACGTGACTTCATGAAAAAACTACAGAATTGAACCATACCAAACAGTGATCTACTTATTTCTATTTTCAATGATAGCAGCAGGTATATTGACGATATCCTTACTGTTGACAATCCCCAGATTTTAGATTATGTCGACCTCATAAACTGCAACAACTGAAACTGAACAAAGCTAACAATGATTCTAAACATTGCCCTTTTCTGGATCTATCATCGTTGACTCTGGTAAAATAAAAACTCAAATTCACGATAAAAGGGATGACTTGTATTTTTGATTTTTCAGTATTACTAGTTTCCATTTCTTGAGGGGGTCTGGGTGGCCGAGTGGTTAAGGTAGTCCCACTACCTATACAACCATTGTAGTCTATCACCACTGTGGTGTGAGTTCGCGCCCCACTATGTACATTACAAAAAAGGGTCACTCGACTTACAATCGTAAGTGATAAGGTGTGTCAGTTACCTGCCCAAAGTCGGTGGTTCTCTCCGGGCACTCCGGCTTCCTCCGCCACTAAATCTGACCGTCATGAGAT
>MJUU01064784.1:10125-23625 GCA_002080025.1 Modiolus philippinarum
AGCGGGGAACTTAGTTTAACATTGGACCCTATGGGAAAACATATTCAAAGTCCTTTTCCTCTGAAAGTACCCTTGGCCAGTGGGAACCATACTTAGTAACAATGGTCCTTAGTTGGTCCCCTTTAAAAAATTTGTCCGGCAAGTCTGCATCACATCCATATGGCTCCAAGTGGGGAACATAGTTTAACATTTGACCCTATGGGAAAGCATTTAAAGATCTTCTCCTCTGAAGGCACAAAGCCAATTGGAACCAAACTTGGTCACAATAGTTGTTGGGTGGTCCCCTTTTAAAAATATGTCCAGCAAGTGCGCATCTCATCCATGATGGCTGCCAGCGGGAAACATAGTTTAACATTGGACCCTATGGAAAATCATTCAAAGATTTCCTCCTCTGAAAGTGATTGGCCAATTGGAACCATACTTGGTCACAATGGTCCTTGGATGGTTCCCTTTGAAAAATGATTAAAAAGATTTTTAAACATCTTCTCCTCTGAGGCCGCAAAGCCAATTTATACCTAAACTTAGAGACAATGATCCTTACATGGTCCCTTCTAGAAAGGTGACCGTAGGTCTGCACCCAATCCAAATAGCTGCCAGTGGGGAATATAGTTTAATTTTGGATCATATAACATCAATGTCTATTAACAAACTTGAAAATGAAACCATTAAACATTTGGATTATTTTGACTATCTATGTCAGCCATGGCCCAGGTGAGCGATACAGGCTCTTGAGAGCCTCTTGTTTCTATTTGCTCATGAATTCTGACTTGAAGGATATCACCCACCCATAGCAGCAATTTGAAAGTGCCTTCCCCCCGTCCCATGTATGTTTTTCTGGAACAGCCCTTAGGTAATTCTCAACTCCATCATAGCTATAACATGTACAAGTCAGATTCCAATCAAACTTGCAAGATATGTTGTTCACCTGATCTTGTTGTGCATCTGATATGTAATATTTTCATTTGACAGATTTTAGAGGTTCACTGAGCCAAAGTAGCTCATTTGTTAATTTAGTTTGTAAATGTGGTATTCTTTCAAAACTATAAGTCATATTCCAACCAACCTTTAAGAATTTGTTGATCACTTGATTTATTTGTGCACCTGATCATTAAAATCTTGATTTTACAGATTTTAGAGGTTTGCTTGGCCAAAAATCGTTCTTCCGTAGTGCAGGCGACACAAGTGTTCCATGGAACACCCATCAATTTTATGTCGGTAAAATATTTGAGGTCATATTATGGTATGGTTATGTCATCGTATTTGTTGTCGTCTGTAGACACTTCAGTTTTTGGTATGTAAATTTAGTTCCAATTGATCAATCCTTATGAAATTTTAACACAACGTCCCTTGGCACAAAAGATTTGGTAATTATGGCCATGCCAATTATTTAAAAAAAAAATACCCAAGTTGCATAAAAAACAATAAATTTCGTTATGCTGTACACGTGATTCAAGGAGTAACCTCTCATCAGCAGCATTAAAATCAAATAATCAATAAGCAAATAATCCAAAAGTTGTTCAAAAAGAATTACTCATTACCAAAAATCTCGAAATAGGAGTCCATATCCAGTATCAAGGACATCTACCGAGTGCCATACATGGAATGAAGCCTTAGTATTTTTAGTGGTTTGACTTTTGATAAAAACAGCAAATTCCAATAAAAGGCAAGGTAAAATTTTCGTGCCAGACAAGTCTGACTATTGGGCTGGTGGATACCCTCAGGGACCTCTGCTCCACCAGCAGTGGCATCAGCCCAATGGCTCAAAATACAAAAATTACCCAAGTTGCATGGAAAACAGCAAATTTCGTTATGCTTTACACATGTTTCAAGGAGTAACCTCTCATCAGCAGCATTAGAATCAAATAATATGGAAAGGAATAATCCAAAAGTTGCTCAAAAAGAAGTACCCATTACCAAATTAATGGAAAATGAGGCAAAAAAGAGCCATAAAGCATCAAATTAGGCATTTTCATATATTTGGCTATAGAATATTTATTTTTCCTCAGATTATGATGGTTTTTTTCCATAGTGATTCTGAGGAAATTTCCAAGCAGGGGTATGCCAACAGATTTAACATTACATGCACCCTTGACGAGATAAATGGGCCCAAAAAGGAGCAATTATCACTTTTTGGGCGATACAGTGACTTCCTTGATAGAGCCCGTTGCTCACAAAAAGGCTAGTTAAACAAGAATATTTTACCCAAAGCTTGGAAGTTATCCCTCCAGAAGTTATATGATCAACATCAGAATCTTGTTGACTGCTATGGGATATCTGTTTCAAAGATGACAACAGATCTTTCCCTTTAAAAGCTTAATTGTTGTTTCCTCTACCAGATTTGATTTTACTATTGGATTTGACATGCTCATCATGTTTGATATCTTATAAGAAGCAGGAGATCCTTACTCTACCTGTGCACCTGATCTCCCCCCGTGGTATTTTATTGGTTTTTATACGACCGCAAAATTTTTGCGGTTGTGTTATGGTATGGCGCTGGCGTCGGCGTTGGCGTTGGCGTCGGCGTCTGTGGACAGCATAACTTTGGTTCTAGTGAACGGATTGTTACCAAATTTTAGCATGATGTTTGTTGGCACAAGCTTAAGCCCGGGTTTAAATTTCGCTTTCCCTGCCCAACCCGTTTTTGAAAAAGAGGCAAAAAAGGGGCCAAAAAGGGGTAAAATTAGGTATTTTCGTGTCTGTGGACAGCATAACTTTGGTTCTAGTGGACGGATTGTTTTCAAATCTTAGTATAATGTTTCTTGGAATATTCTTGAGAAACGTTTTTTTTCTTTAGTTTTTGGCCCCACCCATTTCAGAATTAGGGGCCAAAAAAGGGTTAAATTGGGTGTTTTCACATATTTGACTGTAGAATCTTTATTATTTATTGGATTTCGATGGGGTTTGTTTCAGTGTGCTCTTGAGGAAATTTCCAATCTGGATTATGCCAACGGATTTCACGTAGCATGTACCGCTCACGAGATAAATGGGGCCCAACAGGGGCTAATCTCAAATTTTTTTTTTTTTATTTTAAGTGCGAATTGCGAATTTGCAGATAATGTGGAATTTCTTTTTTTCATCGGATTTCGATGGGATTTTTTTCTTTGGATTCCTCTTGATCTAAGCTTTCAGTAATATGTCAATGGATTTGGCGTAGCTCTTACCGTTTCTGAGCTACTAGGGGTCAAAGAAGCCAAAATTGCAATTTTTCTAAATATGTCAAATCTTTATTGTTCATCGGATTTCCATGGGATTTTTTTCTTTGGATTCCTCTTGATCTAAGCTTTCAGAGATATGTCAACGGATGTTGCGTGGCATATACCGTTTCCGAGCTACAAGGGGCCAAAGGGGCCAAAATTGCAATTTTTCTAAATGTGTCAAATCTTTATTTTTCATCAGATTTTGATGGGATTTTTTTCTTTGGATTCCTCTTGATCTAAGCTTTCAGTAGTATGCCAAAGGATTTGGGGTAGCTTTTACCTTTTCCGAGCTACAGAGGGTCAAAGAGGCCAAAATTGCAATTTTTCTAAATATGTCAAATCTTTATTTTTCATCTGATTCCGATGGATTTTTTTTTTATTTCTATGGATGTAAAGTGTTAGTTGATAGTAACATATTTTGCATAGCTCTTACAGTTTTTTTTAATCAATAAGTGATCAAAAGGGTTGATCTTTTCCGTAGTTTGTTTCCAGCTAATAATGTGTCAAGCTTCTTTTTGTGTCCATCTAATTATTGTGTTAAGCTCTTTACTGTGTCCACATTCACTTTGAACTACTTTTGTTGAAATTTCAGTGATCGACATGCTGCGGTAGTATCATGCTGCGCTCGGCGTAGCCCTTTGTTTAATGGGTCTGTGTTGTTCATTTTTCTTTTCTGTGCCGTACTCATGTCATGTCTCTGTTTCTTTGTTGTTTCCAATGTTGTCATTGTCCTTGGATTATTGGTTGTAGATTGATGGTTCAGTTTTCACTTACTTTAGAGGGGTTTTTAACTTTTAAACTGCTCTTGACATAAGCTTACAGTAGTATGCCAACAAAGATAGCTCTTACAGTTTCCGTGCTACAATGAACCATACACGGCCAATTTGCAAATGGATCAGTTAAAATTAAAATTTTTCTTCAGATTTCTATGGGTTGAATTTTTCTTTAAATTATTTTAAATGTAAGCTTTCAATGATGTGAAAAAGTATAAATTTAGCTCTTGCCCTTTCCAGGCTACAAGGGATCAAAAGGACTACTTTTCATTTTCCTCAGTTTGTGTCCGTGTAATTACTGTATCAAGCTATTATTGTGTCTATCTTATCAATGCATATGTCAAGTTCTTTATTGTGTCCACACTTACTTGAAATTACACTTCTTGAACTGTCAATTTTCAACATGCTGTGCTCAGTATTGCCCTGTATTTGTTTTATATTTCTATCCTTTATAGTCGGAAAAGAGACCTTAAAATTTTTTTATTTTTTAAAAATTTTATCATTTACTGTATAAAGACTCTTATAAATTATGTTTTGCAGTGTGCAATTTTTTGGATATCAGCATGATCAGAAAAGCTGTGAAAAAAGCGAAATTAAGTCCTTACGAAAATAACAACTTATACCGTATATAATACTATACACCTATAAAATTAACATAATTGAAAAATTAAAATGACAAAATTTGATTCAAGAATGGTTTTCAGATTTCAAATGGTACAATAACATTTATCAGAAATTACAGTCAAGAATGAAGAAAAAAAAATTCTTTCAAAGTTTAACACTATGTACTGGCATCTTCCCAAGTCAAGTGTTTGAGGTCCATGTCCTTCCCCATAAACGTAGAGAATAACATTGATCTAAAACACTTGACTTGGGTAGATGTGTATTTGTGCAATTAGTTATCCTTGATAGCCCCACACCTGCAATGCATTCAGGGATTGAGTTCTATGATTTGGAAATAACATACTATTAAACACTGATTATACCCCCATTCCCCATTGGGGATAGGGGGTATACTGTTTTCGGTCTGTGCGTGCGTGCGTGCGTGTGTGGGTGTGGGTGTGGGTGTGTTGGTCCTTCCATCACATTTATCTCAGCAATTGCAAGAGGTACAGATCTGAAATTTTGTCAGAAGCTTTGTATGATCATGCCATATTTGGTCTGAAGCTTTAGTATGATGAGTTGTACTGTGTCTCTTCTTTTCAAATCCGCCACTCATCTACTTCCTGTTTGCCGATAACTTTGATTTTTTCCTTTGTAGCCAAATATTGAAATTTTTCGTCAAGGATTGCTCAGCTTATGTATGTAGTAATTATTTGATATTTGGTCTGAAGCTTTAGTATGATGAGTTGTACTGTTTGTCCACTTTTCAAGTCCGTCACTCATCTACTTCCTGTTTGCCGATAACTTTGATTTTTTCCATCATAGCCAAATATTGAAATTTTTCATCAAGGATTTCTCAGCCTGTGTATATAGTAATGATTTGATATTTGGTTTGAAGCTTTAGTATGATGACTTGTACTGTGTCTCCCCTTTTCAAGTCTGTCACTCATCTACTTCCTGTTTGTCAATAACTTTGATTTTTTCCATTATAGACATCTATTGAAATGTTTTGTAAAGGATGTCTCAACTTGTGTATGTAGTAATGATTTGATATTTGGTCTGAAGCTTTGTTTGTCAAGGATTTCTCAGCTTTTGTATATAGTAACATTTTGATATTTGGTCTGAAGCTGTAGAATAATGAGTTGCACTGTGTCTCCCCTTTTCAAGTCTGTCTCTCATCTACTTTCTGTTTGCCAATAACTTTGATTTTTTTCCATTATAACCAAATATTGAAATTTTTCATCAAGGATTTCTCAGCTTGTGTATATAGTAATGATTTGATATTTGGTTTGAAGCTTTAGTATGATGAGTTGTACTGTGTCTCCCCTTTTCAAGTCTGTCACTCATCTACTTCCTGTTTGTCAGTAACTTTGATTTTTATACGACCGCAAAATTTTTTCGGTCGTATATTGGTATGGTGTTAGCGTCGTCGGTGTTGTCGGCGTCTGTGGACAGCGTAACTTTGCTTCTAGTGGACAGATCATTATGAAATTTTAGTATGATGTATCTTGGCACACGCATAAACAGAGGTTTTAATTTTTAGTTGGTGGCCCCGCCTGTTTTAGAAAAGGGGGCCAAAAAGGGGTGAAATTGGGTGTTTTCTTATTTTTGACTGTAGAATCTTTATTAATTATTGGATTTTAAAGGGGTTTGTTTCAGTGTGCTCCTGAGGAAATTTCCAATCTGGTTATGCCAACAGATTTCACGTAGCATGTACCGCTCACGAGATAAATGGGGCCCAACAGGGGGCAAATCTAAAAAAAAAATTTTTTTTTAATTTTTAGTCCGATTTTGATGCAGTTTTTTTCAATGGATTCCTTGTGAAAAATTATTAAAGCGCTCAGCTATTAGATTTTTTATAACTTGTTTCCTTTCCCAGCTATGAGGGGCTGAACGGGGCCAAAATTGCGAATTTGAAGATTATGTAGAATTTTTATTTTTCATCGGATTTCGATGGGATTTTTTTCTTTGGATTCCTCTTGATCTAAGCTTTCAGATATATGCCAACGGAATTGGCGTAGCTCTTACCGTTTCCGAGCTACATGGGGTCAAAGGGGCCAAAATTGCAATTTTTCTAAATATGTCGAATCTTTATTTTTCATCGGATTTGGATAGGATTTTTTTCTTTGGATTCCTCTTGATCTTAGCTTTCAGTGTGTGGCAACGGATTTTGTGTAGGTCTGACCGTTTCCGAGCTACAAGGGGTCAAAGGAGCCAAAAAATGCAATTTTCTAAATATGTCAAATCTTTATTTTTCATCGGATTTCGATGGGATTTTTTTCTTTGGATTCCTCTTGATCTAAGCTTTCAGAAATATGTCAACGGATTTTGTGTAGGTCTTATCGTTTCCGAGCTACAAGGGGTCAAAGGGGCCAAAATTGCAATTTTTCTAAATATGTCAAATCTTTATTTTTCATCGGATTTCGATGGGATTTTTTTCTTTGGATTCCTCTTGATCTTAGCTTTCAGTAATATGTCAACATATTTTGTGTAGGTGTTAATGTTTCCGAGCTACAAGGGGTCAAAGGAGCCAAAAAATGCAATTTTTCTGAATATGTCAAATTTTTATTTTTCATTGGATTTTGATGGGTAAGTGATCAAAAGGGTTGATTTTTTTCCCTATTTTGTTTCCAGCTAATAACTGTGTCAAGTTTCTTTTTGTGTCCATCTAATTATTGTTTCAAGCTCTTTACTGTGTCCACATTCACTTTAAACTACTTTTGTTGAAATTTCAGTGGTCGACATGCTGTGGTCTTATCATGCTGCGCTCAGCGTAGCCCTATATTTCCATTATAGACATATATTGAAATTTTTTGTCAAGGATGTCTCAACTTGTGTATGTAGTAATGATTTGATATTTGGTCTGAAGCTTTGTTCCTCAAGGATTTCTCAGCTTTTGTATAAAGTAACACTTTGATATTTGGTCTGAAGCTTTAGAATAATGAGTTGCACTGTGTCTCCCCTTTTCAAGTCTGTCTCTCATCTACTTCCTGTTTGCCGATAACATTGATTTTTTCCATTATAGCCATACACTGAAATTTTTCGTCAAGGATTTCTCAGCTTTTGTATAAAGTAACGATTTGACATTTGGTCTAAAGCTTTAGAATAATGAGTTGCACCATGTCTCTAATTTTCAAGTCTATCACTCATGTACCCTCTGTTTGCCGATAACTTTTGATTTTTTTCCATTACAGCCATATATTGAAATTTTGTATCAAGGATTTCTCAGCTTGTGTATGCAGTACTGATTTGATATTTTGTCTGAGGCTTTAGTGTGATTAGTTGTATTGTGTCTCCCTTTTTCAAGTCCATCACTTATGTACTTCTTGTAGATCTGAAATTTTGTCACAAGCTTTGTATGGTCATGCCTAATGTGGGATGCATTTTCGGACCAATAAGGTGATTACTTTTTGTTTACCGACTTAGTCACTTTTGACACTTGTAGCATTATAGAATAATTTTTAGCTGAGAGAGGGGGTATTTCTAGTGAGCTTGGACTCACAGATCACTTGTTTTGATCTGTTATGGCTTATAAGCTATTGATTATTTTTCAAGGATGTCATGAATGCACAAGTGAAACAACTTGTCTCAATACTTTAAACTGATCATCTTAATTTTCAGAGAGAATTATTCCTGCTCATAATTGTACAACGCCAGGACAAGAGAAAGAAAGAAAATCAGATGGTAAGTTTTGCTTAACGACACCAAATTCTTGTGAAAGAGTAAATACATTTACTACACCAATCAAACAAACAATAAAAAAAAAACTTTAGACCCTAGGCATTACTTTTAGAAACAGTATTAAAACTTCATTTTAATAAAGTGCAACCTGATTAAACTGGCCCCTGACTTAACCTGAACCCCATCTTTTCAGCCCAATAATTACAGTCTTGTCTTTTTTCTATAAAAATCCATAGTAAGGCCATAATAATATAATTCCTAGATTCTCATCCATTTTTCCTCAAAATTTGGGGCAGGGGACAAATATTATATAATATTTTTTTCTAAACAGATTTTGTGAAAAATGCTGTAATTTTAAAAGAAATATACCCAACTGGACCAAAAAATCATATATAATTTTTTGAAAAACTTGGGGCAGACAGGATTGAGAATCTTATATATATTTTATTATGGCCTAAAACAAACTGAGTGTACGAAACACATGATTCTGGCTTTTGATGGTTGTTCCAATTGACTAATTACTGTTATATTTTACGTGACTAATCAGGTTGCATGTCAAATCAGCAACACAAGAACTTGTCAATGATTTGTAATTACTTTACTTCATTAGTGAAGAACTGCTATGGAGTGTTGTTTCCCTAAAGATGATATCATTACAACATAGTTAATGATGGAGGTGATATGTTTTGTTTTCGGTCATATGCAGAAACTAAATTTACAGAAACTTCTTTGTTTTGTCATTCAATACCACTTGGTGATGCCTTTGCTGGTGGACTGTTAGTCCCTGAGGGTATTCACCAATCCATTTGCCAGAACATCCGTTCTGGCCTCAAAATGGATTAATTTGTAAATCAATATCTAACATTGTTTAGAAAATTGTTTAAAACTAACGAGTATCTCCCTCTTGCATAGCTTTGTCCTTAGCTTATTTTTGCTGCTCTAATTCGATCCTATAGGGTCTGTAAGTCTCGTTCAATTATGAAACTTCCGGGGTACATAAATTGTACCCTGAAGTTACATTTGTAACAAACACACATGACGTTTCAAACAAAAATTTGAACGTCATAATCGGAAAACATCACATTTTGGCTGGAAACGTTTTCGAATTTCAATTCTATCGTGAAATCACGGAGTCACATGATCTTCAGGTCATTGGATCCCAAAGCCAATTTAACAGAAACTTAACAGGAAAATCTGATAAGATCAAAAGCCACAGGAGATCAGCGATTCCCAAGGTTCTTTGGACCGTCGGACATGTCCGGTAGAAAATGGCTCAGTCCGGTAACAGATAATTGCTCGTCTGACCGTATTTCTGGAAAATAATCTGGCTCTGATATATCTGGTACGATTTTCGTCTACCAGTTTGTCTAATGGGTTACTCCCAAAAGGAACATATTTTCCTGCAATCGCTGACATAGACAGTTTGTGATGGGTTTTCATGCGTTTACCCATCTTTTTTCTGGAAAATAACGGACACAACAACCGTTAAGGAATTATGCCAAGCAGTGATTTCACTGGAGTATGACGAATCAGTACGAAATACCAGAAAACAGAAATCCTCAAAAGGAAAATTTTGTTCAGTTTTTATACGACCGCAAAAAATTTGTGGTCGTATAACGGTATGGAGTCGTCGTCGTTGTCGTATGGCGTCGTTGTCGTCGTTGTCGTCTGTAGACACTTTTGTTTTTGGTCAATAACTTAAGTTTAAGTTGATCAATCCTTATGAAATTTTGACACAGTGCCCGTTGGCACAAAAGGAAGGCTGGGTATAGTTTTTGTTATTTTGGCCCCTCCCATTGTTAAAAAAGGGGCCAAAAAGGGCAAAATTGTGTGTTTTCACATACTTGGCTGTAGAATATTTATTATTTATCAGATTTTGATGGGGTTTCTTTCAGTGTGTTCCTGAGGAAATTTCCTATCTGGAATATGGCAACGGATTTGACGTGGCATGTACCATTCATGAGATAAATGGGGCCCTAAAGGGGTGAATTTCAAAATTTTTATTTTTTTATTTTTACTCCGATTTTGATGCAGTTTTTTGCAATGGATTCTAAATGAAAAATTGATATAGTGCTGCACCATCAGATTTTTGATAACTTGTTTCCTTTCCGAGCTATGAGGGGCCAAATGGGGCCAAAATTGCAAACATGCAGATTACCTAAAATTTTTATTTTTCATCCGATTTCGATGGGATTTTTTTCTTTGGGTTCCTTTGTTGTAAGCTTTTAGAGTTATGTCAACAGATTTGGCGATGCTCTAGTCATTTCTGAGCTAAAAGAGTTCAAAGGGGCTGAACTTGGAATTATTGAAAATATATAAAGTCGTTATTTTTATGCCCCCGTGAAACGAAGTTTCGGGGGGCATATAGTTTTTGGTCTGTCTGTCTGTTTGTCCACAAAAAACTTTAACATTGGGTATATCTTTTGAATGGTAAATGATAGGGCTGTCATATTTTGCATGTGTATTGCTTGTGGCAAGACTTTTCAAACGATACCAAAATTTTGGACCTCGTGACCTTGACCTTGACGTGATGGACTTTTTGAAAAAAATAATAAACTTTAACATTGGGTATATCTTTTGAATGGTAAGTGATATGGCTTTCATATTTTGCATGTGCATTCCTAGTGGCAAGACCTTTTAATTGGAACCAGAATAGTTGACCTTGTGACCTTGACCTTGGCCTGTGAACAACTGCATAAAAACTTTAACATTGAGTATATCTTTTGAATGGTAAATGATAGGGCTGTCATATTTTGCATGTGTATTCCTTGTGGCAAGACCTTTCAAACGATACCAAATTTTTGGACCTCGTGACCTTGACCTTGACATGTGATGGACTTTTTGAAAAAAATAATAAACTTTAACATTGGGTATACTTTTGAATTGTAAGTGATATGGCTTTCATATTTTGCATGTGCATTCCTTGTGGCAAGACCTTTTAATTGGAACCAGAATAGTTGACCTTGGCCTGTGAACAACTGCATAAAAACTTTAACATTGAGCATATCTTTTGAATGGTGAGTGATAGTTCTTTCATACTTTGCATGTGTATTCCTTGTGGAGAGACCTTTCAGTTGGTACCAGAATATTTGACCTTGTGACCTTGACCTTGGCATGTGACTGTCCGGTAAAATTTCACCAAAAAATGAAATTATATTTTGTTTTATTTTATATGTATATAGAAATTAAACTCATTTATGATGAAATGTTTCTTGATATCTATAGAATTTTTTTTTTGTAAAAAAGATTTTTTAAATCATCCTGCATATTTTCTTCATTTATTCACTTTCGTTTTACATGTATCTATTATCAAGGATGAGGGATGTTACTAAAAATATCTATTATTTCATTTCTTCTCTTCTTTGTATACCTCCACTTTTGGGGAACCAGTATTGATGATCCCTTGTGTAATCAAAGTACTTATAACACTGATAAACAGAACACAATGAGTTGGTTATAAATGTTCCAAAAGGGGGGGGGGTGAAAATTGTTTTCTTAATAATGCTTGGATAATGATTGGAAGGGTTCATTTGGGTGACATCTGTGTTTGCATCCAATTGCAATCATCATTCGATGTGATTAAACTTTTCTGTTGTTACCAGAATGTTTCTTCTTTACTTCTACCCATGGGCATAAGTGTTTCACAAAACACATCTTGTTATATTTGCATTAGTTTGTGTGCAGCTAATTACTGGGTCTAGTTCTTTATTGTGTCCATTTAATTTCTGTATCAAGCTCTTTACTGTGTCCTCATTCATTTTGAATTACACTCGTTTAAGTTTCAGTGTTCGACATGCTGCGGTCGTATCATGCTGCACTTGGTGTAGCCCTTTATTTTCAATTTATTCCAGGTTTGTAGGTGATGCACCCTCAGTGTTACTATATTTTGGTTCTACCTTTGCTTTTCCTGTTCAATCTCCTTAATGATTCAATAATAATTTATGAAGCATACTCCATTGATTGTCAGAACAAAGTGCTTTTATGTGCTGTACTCATGTAATGTCTTTATTCCTTTCTGTTTCTGGTGTTGTCTTTGGACTATTGTCTTGAACTAAGGGCTGTTCCAGAAATAATTGTAGTGGGGGGGTTGCAAGGCACCTTTTAAAAGAACCCACCATGCATAAAATTCCTTTGTCTTGTAACTTCTGTGAGATTCTCCAATATACCCTGAAACCCATCAATTTTAATTAAAATGCCTTTTGACCCCCCCCCCCCCTTTACAATTATTTCTGGAAAAGCCCTAATGTTTCAGTAATCAATTATTTTAATATATTTCATCATATTTAATATTTTTTTCATAAAAGCTGAAAGTAAATCATGGAGCATGGATGAGCCCACAATTGGATCAGTATGGAGGGGTGTAAAAATTTCTTCCTTAAGGTCAAGCCCAAGGCTTTTATAGATTTGTCTAGCCCAAGCCCTGCTCTTTAAATACAAAAGCCCTAAAACCGCAACATTATCAGATTTTTATAGCGATCTGATTTATAAGACATGAATCCGATCAAATAAAACGCTCAAATGACTCCGATACTACTATTGATCTATGTTTATACCGATAATATACTACTATTGATCTATGTTAATACCGATAACATACTACTATTGATCTATGTTTATACCGATAACATACTACTATTGATCTATGTTTATAGCGATAACACAGAACACTACTGTCAATGTTTGAGGCTTATTTGACACCCAATTTAAATGAATCTCTCAATCAATTTATTGAATATGATTTTTAAAGAAAATGCCCGACGGACTTTGTCTCAAGAAAACAAGCAAGTCCGAGGTGTCCTTCTGCACTGCCCCGGGTGTCGGACTAACAGATTTTTACACCCCTGATATGTATCCAGAATAAATACAGAAGTTAAACATTCCCCCCTCCCTCATAATTTTTTTTAAAGTCATTATCTGAGAACAGATAATTAATTTTACAAGGCCTAATAACTACAAGGACTATGGAGTATGGAAAGCCAAAGGGGTCAAAATTCTTTATACTGAATTCTTTTTCTTAATTCTATATTCTACATTCTACTCTCCATAAAGAATGCTGAATAATAAACAGTGTTTGTGTCGAATGAAAATCTTTCTTCTAAGATAGTATGTTTTTATTATTAAAAAATAAGACAGTGAACAGCAATGAGAAAATCATGTCTTTTGTATGGTACAGTGGTCGCTCTACTTAACGGCCCCTTGTTTGGGAGGCCACCCGGTTTATACGACCATATTTCCTTTGCATTAAC
>MJUU01064790.1:10850-30468 GCA_002080025.1 Modiolus philippinarum
TGCCTTCTCTTGTCATATCCATCTTCTTCTCCGTATTTAGCCCGGTAGTCCCATAGTCGAAGGCCATATAGGCCGAAACGTTGGGCAGTCTTCCCTCCCTCTTTTTCCATTTTTGTCATTTTTATGTGTTTTTTAATTTGTACTTTTTGTGTTTTTTATCTTTTAATCGTGGCCAACTATACCATTTTATTTTGTTTCATAGTTAATTTGTGGCCATCGCACAACATATGTATATTTTTATATCTAAGAAAAAATACCTGTATTTCAACTAACCCTACATACCGACCCTATTATTTTTCCGTATGTTCCACTAACCCTACCTACCAACAATTTTATTTTTCAGCATGTTATTGGAAACACACTTACATGATCATGTATTTTTTATTTGGCTTCATTGTAGCTAATGACTTGACCCACCGTTTACCGTAGAGATAGTGTTGTGCATGTTTAATGGGTAACATTGTAAAAAAATACTTACCGACGACATATCATATTGCAATATTGTGTATTTCATTATAATAGTAAATTTAGTACTAGTAGTCTGATCTTCAGCAGTTGTCTGAAAACATTTCCGGAAGTATTAAAAGTAGTATAATATCACAACCTTTCGGATAAAGAGCGTTTAAAATGCGGGTTTTTAACTGGACCGACTAATATAAAGCATGTCTGAAAATCTAAAATTCATCAATGCAAACGAAACTAACAGCAGTTACCCACATCATAAAATATAGTTACGGACATCTCTGTATTTCAGGAGATGCCAGTTCCGGACATCATTGTCAATATTTTTATCAGTGAAATGCTTATTTAAATTTGGATTAAATTTACGGTTATGAATTTCGTAACTGCCAGCTCTGTCTAATGTATTTAATTTGATTGATATCTTTCTGAAATAAGAAGTGTTTATCGAGAAATGGTAAAAAGAAAAATTCTTCCGACGCTGGTTCCGTCCATATTGGGATGTGAGTAACTACAGTTACCCAAATCCGTTTAAGTACAGTAAATATACACTCTAATTCTAAATCCTAACCCTAAATCTAACATCTAACTAACCTAATAATAACACAATATATTCCTAAATTGTAAACCAATGTTATAAGCCTAGCCTTACCCTAACCCTATGTCAAGCTTAACATAACCTTAACACAATCTATTCCTAAGTAGTAAACCAAGTTTAAGCCTATTCTTTTAATCTTAACATAACCCTTACACTAACTCTTACTTATTCTAACTAACCCTTGCTTACTCTAATTATCAACATAACACTAACGTAACTTTAACCCTAAGTCCTAACCGTTACCTTATACTAGCACTAAACCAACCTTAACCCTAACCTAATTCTTACCACAATTTAATCTTAAGCTTTCCCTATCACTAACATTTAACCTTACCTTAATCACCTTTACCTGGAATTTGAGCTCTAAGCCCTTATCCTAACCCAACAATAATTCCGAACCATCCTATTTACTAACCCTAATCATTATACATAACGATATCTAACATTACTTACCAATACTTAATCTATCCCTAAACCCTAACCTAAGTATTAACAATAATTTAATACTAACACAACCTCACCTCTAACCCTTGAACTATTTCTAAGCTGTAACCTTAACATTAACCTCATCTCAACATTTACTCCACCCTCACTAACCCTTACTTACTCTAAATCTTAACATAACACTAATTTAACTTTAACCCTAATACTAGCACAATCTCCAACACTTATAAATATCGAAGCCCTAAACCAATTTTGCCCCTTACTTTACCTTGATCCTAGCCCTTATTCCGACCCCTACCTTTATCTTACTAACCCAATTCATAGACATTACCCTGAATCTTAAAGCCAACCGTAATGATGCATGATATTTTAAACATAACGTTATGATGTATAATTCTAACAGGAACGATCCTAAACCTAAAACCCTTATAATGAACATTACCCCTGCCTAACCTTAACCCAAATGATGAATATAATCCAATCATTAATCCTAAAGATATACATGATTCTAATCCAAGTGATCTAAGTCATACTTAGCCATTAAACTGATTGTGTAACCAAAGCCCTTAATTTTATAACGATTCAATCTCAACTAATTCAAACTTAACTCTAACCTTAAGCCAAGCCTCCTCACCTTTCCCTAACTTTTACCCTAATTCAACCAACTCCTCAACCAACCATACATAACATTACCAATATACTAACGCTACAACTTCAACCCTACCCTTAGTACCCTAAATTATACTGATAATATAATTCCGAACATAACCTAATTGATATGAATTATCCTAACCATACCCCAAATAGTGTATTTCATCTTACACAAACGAATGTATGTATGTATTCTTAGGCCTTACATTAACCATAGCCTCAACCCTAAGTCCTACACTTTGGTACTCCAACCATAATCCGTGACTATGACCTTAACGAACCCTAACTTTAATGTAATCTTCAACAATACCTCTTTCATGTATATAACCCAACCCTAGCCAAACTGATATATTTAATGAAATGATGTATGTGTCACTGTGCAATTCTAAATTGAAATGAAATATGTAAACCTTCACCCAAATAATAACCCTTACCTTAATGATGTATACTAAACCCAGTGATAAAAGGATCCAAATGATCTATGCGATGCTAACGTTATAACTTATAATGATTACCTAACCTTAAGCTTTCAAACTTTTTTTCTAAAATTATCATTATATTGCTGCTGCTGCTTCTCGTCCATACTTGGATATGTCTGCTGCTGGTGGTGTTGGTGTTGGTGGTGATGGTTTGAAGGTATTATGTTAGTAAAAATGGTAATTTTCAGGTATCGGGGTAATGGTGGTGGTATCGTTAGGGTATCTGGGTGGTGGTGGTGGTGCTGGTGGTGGTGATTTTCAGGTATCTGGGTGGTGTTGGTGGTGGTGATGTAGGGATCATAGTCGATGGTGGTGGTGGTGGTGGCGGGATAATAATCTGTGGTGGTTGTGGTGTGGTGGTGATGGGCTTTTCTGGTGGTGGTAGTGATTGGCTTTCTGGTGGTGGTGGTGAGATAATAGTCTATGGTGGTGGTGGTGATGAAATAATTGTCTATGGTGGTGGTGGTGGCGGGATAATAGTCTGTGGTAGTCGGTGGTTTATCACTTCATTCTTATGGGGCATAATAATAACAAACCCTGACAATACGTTTTTAATTTCATTTAAACAAAATACAGTAACATTCTAATTTTCTGTCTTTACACAAATGTCAATTTAAGTTTTCTGTCTTCAGTGCTGGTTCTTCCGTCACTTAAATGTCTGTCTTCATATCCACTTAATTGGGTTCTGTAGCTACCTTCGTCCGTTTCAGTTCTGGTTCTTTGTCTTCAAACACAGCTATAATCTTTCCAAGTCTCTGCTTTCCATCTTCAAACATTTGATCTAAAAATTACAAACTTGATACCGGTTGATACTTAAAATACTTCAATAATTTGTAGTACTGCAAACAGCTTCGAAACCAACGGTGTCTATTTTCGTTGGTATCTTCATACGGTAGGATATACCGACAAGCTTTGTCCACAGTTCCATATTCCCATCGACTAAAAAAGCATACGCATACAACATCTGGATGCAGGGACGAAGGTGACCTCAATACTTTTATCGTTCCTGGAATTCCCCTGTCTCCTTTGATTGTCCATTCTCCTCTACCTGTAGCATATATATCACCCCATGGAAATTTTTCAGCTATCTGTCGTGATAATCCATGCGCCTTGATGCAAAGACAATTCACTTGAGGAACAATAACATCTACATTTTCTGCTTTCAATAAATCTCCGTCAACAATATTTACACCCATTCTGTCTTTATTGGCTTCAGTCTGTTCTTGTACAGCTTTTATATTCTATGTCTATTGTCTCCATTGCTGTAATTCGTCAGTTAATATTTGTAAGACGACTTCGGATTGGTTAATTTTCCTGCGTTCTGATTGGTCAATCTTTTGTAAATGGCGATTTTTGATCTGTTGAAATCGCTGCAATTTGATTCTGTACACTTTCAATCCACTTTTTCTAATTCTTCTATCAATTGATGATGAGCTGCCCATATCTCTGTTGCTTGATCTTTGTATTCAGCACAATAGCTTTGAGTGTCAACGAGATATCGGCCTTTAACGGCCCTAAGTCGTCCCTAATTTGAAATAGTTCTACTATAGGCATATTATATATGGAATCGAGGTAAATGTATAGTTCTAAAGTGATTAGTCAAGGTAGTTAAGGCCTAAAAATTACTTTTAAAGAGATATCAGCACCTTTAGATTTGAGATCGGCCCAAAGTCGGCCCTAGATCGGCCCTGAGCCTTAGTATTAATACTATAAGCATATCATATATGGATTTGATGTATGTTTAAGCTTCGAAAGCGATTAATCAAGGTATCTCAGACTTAGAACGTACTGTTATAGAGATATCGGCCCTTACAAATCTAAAATCGGCCTCTAGTGGGCCTTAATTCGGCCCTAGATCAGTCTTAATTCGAACTATTGATATTATAGTCATGTGATATATCAATTCGGGGTATGTGTAGGCTTTTCATTCGGTTGGTCACATTGTCAAGTTGATATCTGTTACCTTTATCAGTCTCGTTCAGTACGAGATTTTACGTGATTTCATTTTCTCTTCATGTTTTCGACGTACAAGTTCGTATTTTGTTGTGTTTGTCACAAACAATTGATGTTGCATATCATTTTTGATTATATTAATATCCGTTTAGTTTTACTATTTTGTTGTAATTGTATTAAGTTTTATTGTATTTCCATGAATGTATCGCAGTTTTGTTGTCTTTATCGGCCTTTTTACGCGGTTTTGCTGCTGCTGCTGCTGCTGCTGTGTCATATGCCAGGCAGAATTGCTGCTGCTACTGCTGCTGGGCCATATGCCAGGCAGACTTGCTGCTGCTGCTGCTGCTGAGTCATATACCAGGTAGAATGGATATGCTCCAAAATTGCAGGGCAGGCAGATATATATTCTACAGGTAGAGGAGAATGGACAATCAAAGGAGACAGGGAGACACCACCAGAAAAGCCAATCACCACCACCACCAGAAAAGCCCATCACCACCACACCACCACCACCATAGACTATGATCCCTCAGCGGTACCACCACCACCACCACCAACACCACCAAGATACCTGAAAATCACCACCACCAGCACGACCACCACCACCCAGATACCCTAACGATACCACCACCCTCACCCCGATACCTGAAAATTACCATTTTTACTAACATAATACATTCAAACCACCACCACCAACACCAATACCACCAGCAGCATAGATATCCAAGGATAGACGAGAAGCAGCAACAGCAATATAATGATAATTTTAGAAAAGAAAGTTTGAAAGCTTAAGGTTAGGTAATCATTATAAGTTATAACGTTAGCATCGTATAGATGATTTGGATCCTTTTATCACTGGGTTTAGTATACATCATTAAGGTAAGGGTTATTATTTGGGTGAAGGTTTACATATTTCATTTCAGTTTAGAATTGTACAGTGACACATACATCAGTTCATTAAATATATCAGTTGGGCCAGGGTTGGGTTATATACATGAAAGAGGTATTGCTGAAGATTACATTAAAGTTAGGGTTCCTTAAGGTCATAGTTACGGATTATGGTTAGAGTACCAAAGTGTAGGACTTCGGGTTGAGGCTATGGTTAATGTAAGGCTTAGGAATACATAAATTCGTTTGTGTAAGATGAAATACACTATTTGGGGTATGGTTAGGATAATTTATATTAATTAGGTTATGTTTGGAATTATATTATCAGTATAATTTAGGGTATTAAGGGTAGGGTTGAAGTTGTAGCGTTAGTATATTGGTATTGTTAAAATTGGGTTTATGTATGGTTGGTTGAGGAGTTGGTTGAATTAGGGTAAAAGTTAGGGAAAGGTGAGAAGGCTTGGCTTAAGGTTAGAGTTGGGTTTGGATTAGTTGAGATTGATTCGTTATAAAATTAAGGGCTTTGATTACACAATCAGTTTAATGGCTAAGTATGACTTAGATCACTTGGATTAGAATCACATAAATCTTTAGGATTAATGATTGGATTATATTCATCATTTGGGTTAAGGTTAGGCAGAGGTAATGTTCATTATAAGGGTTTTAGGTTTAGGATCGTTCCTGTTAGAATAATAAATCATAACGTTATGTTTAAAATATCATGCATAATTACGGTTTGCTTTAAGATTCAGGGTTATGTCTATGAATTGGGTTAGTAAGATAAAGGTAGGGGTCAGAATAAGGGCTAGGATCAAGGTAAAGTAAGGGGCAAAATTGGTTTAGGGCTTAGATATTTATAAGTGTTGGAGATTGTGCTAGTATTAGGGTTAAAGTTAAATTAGTGTTATGTTAAGATTTAGAGTAAGTACATGTAAGGGTTAGTTAGGGTAGAGTAAATGTCGAAATGAGGTTAATGTTAAGGTTACAGCTTAGGAATAGTTCAAGGGTTAGAAGTGAGGTTGTATTAGTATTAAATTATTGTTAATACTTAGGTTAGGGTTTAGGGATAGATTAAGTATTGGTAAGTAATGTTAGATATCGTTATGTATTATGATTAGGGTTAGTAAATTGGATGGTTCGGAATTATTGTTGGGTTAGGATAAGGGCTTAGAGCTCAAATTCCAGGTAAAGGTGATTAAGGTAAGGTTAAATGTTAGTGATAGGGAAAGCTTAAGATAAAATTGTGGTAAGGGTTAGGTTAGGGTTAAGGTTGGTTTAGTGCTAGTATAAGGTAACGGTTAGGACTTAGGGTTAAAGTTACGTTAGTGTTATGTTGAGAATTAGAGTAAGCAAGGGATAGTAAAAATAAGTAAGAGTTAGTGTAAGGGTTATGTTAAGATTAAAAGAATAGGCTTAAAATTGGTTTACTACTTAGGAATAGGTTGTGTTAAGGTTATGTTAAGCTTGACATAGGGTTAGGGTAAGGCTAGGCTTAACATTGGTTTACAATTTAGGAATATATTGTGTTATTATTAGGTTAGTTAGATGTTAGATTTAGGGTTAGGATTTAGAATCAGAGTGTATATTGGTAGAATTAGGTTTGGCTAGGACTAAGGGTTCAATTTAAGTTAGAATATAATGTTAGAGTTGTGTCTAAGTTAAGGGCTCACTGTTAGTAAATGGGTGATTAGCTTAAAGGCAAGGGTTAAGAGTTAGTAAAAGGGTCAGGGTTAAAAAGTTAGTAAAAGGGTTAAGTTCGAGGTTGTTACAGAGCTTAAGAATAGTTTAGGATTCGACGTTGTATTAGTATTAAGTTAGGGCTAGATTAATATGATAGTGCTTATGTCTAGGTTAAGGGCTAAGTGTTGGTGTCAGTGTGAATAACTTAAAGGTTAGGGTTAAGATACTAGTAATAGGGTTAGGTTTCTGTAAGGTTAAGGTAAGAGTTATGGTGTAATGTAAGTGATAGGGTTTGAAGTCAGGGTAAGGGTTAAACTTAGTAAAGTTAGGGTAAGGTAATCGATATTTTGAAAGAAATAAATAGTATGACATTCAAAAATAGAAAAAAAAAAGAAAAATAACTGTAATAGTTAGAAAAAAAATATCAGAATAACATTCAAATATAGAAATAAATAAATAAAGAGTTGTCATAGCAACTTAATTAAGGGTTAGTTGTTAGATAAAGGAAGTTGGTTATGAAATAATGTGGAAAAGGGGAAATAATTCTACGAATTGAGTGAAAAAATGGCGGGAAGGCTAAAAATAGCAGACGACACTATATAATTATGGCGACAAAGGGGAAATACCTCTAAGGATTTGATGACAAATGGCGGGAAATCTAAAAATATCAGGCGACAGTATAGATATTAGGCACGTAAGGGGAAATGACTCTAAGAATTGGATGAAAAGGGGAAATAATTATGAAATAAAACAGGAAGCAATAATAAAAACCAAAAGCAGACAACATTATTATAGAAATTTGGTAGGAAGTGGAAATCACTTTAAGAATTGAATGAAAAAGGGAGATAATTATGTAATATAATAGGAAACAAAATGGCAATAGCAGACGACATTAAAGAAAATTGGCGGGAAAAGGGTAATCACTGTAAGCATTGGATGAAAAGGAAAGATAATTATAAAATAAAGTGGATATTAATAAAATAACACATACAAAAGGTTACACAAGAGGACTTTAGTCTAAAAATTGGATGAGAAGGGAGAAATTACAAAGAACAATACTGAAAAAAAGGTGAAATGCTATTACAACAGATAAAAAAGCGCGGGAAATAAGTAGCAAGAGTTATGTCCCTTTGACGAACGCGGCCGTGATAGAAGACACCCACAAATAAAACAAAAATGCGGGACAATTACTAGCAAGAGTTATGTCCCATGACGAACGCGGACGTGATAGAAGACACCCTAAGAATATAATGACAATTGCTGAATGACCACGCCCGGATATTAGTCCAAACATTGGATTGAAATACAAAGAACAACATGAAAAAGGCAGTGAAAAGGTATACCAACAATAAAAAAAGTTGGGATTATGGAGAAAATGAAAAAAAAAGGAATAATATACAATGAATTCTATTGAAAAAAGGGGTAAAACATATAAAAAGGGGAATAATGAAGGAACACTCCTGACTTCCGGTAAAAATGGCCGAAAAGGGCTTCCAATAAGACAACTTCCGGTTTATATATGGGGCTACGCCCACTTCCGGTCGCGCATGCGTCATGTAATAAGGTCACACAACACCTCTGCGGGGTAACGTGTTGTTCCAACACGTCATTTCCGGTTAACATGGCTACTTACAGTAGAAACACACCTACTTCCGGTTAACACCTGGGCTACGCCCACTTCCGGCCGCGCATGTACACTGAAGTAAGGTCACACAACACCCCTGCGGGGTTACGTGTTGTTCCAACACGTCATTTCCTATCAAATTGGCTACCTACAGTAGTTACACACCTACTGCCGGTCTACACCTGGGGCTACGCCCACTTCCGGTCGCGCATATACACTGTAGTAAGGTGAAACCACATCCCTGCGGGGTCACGTGTTGTTCCAACATTTCATTTCCTATCAACATGCCCGACTAGGGCTTCAAATCGGGCTACTTCCGGTTGCGCATGCGCAATGTTTACATGTCAACATCCGGTCACGTGACTTCCGTTTCCGGTCACGTGACTTCTGGTCACGTCATTTCCGGTCTACGTCACTTCCGGCACCACCTCGCACCACCTCGTCAAATACGCGGTGAACTGTGCTGATATACTACTCATGTAGCTTCTCCGTCTTTGGTTTTCATTTATTGATTAACGGAAATGACGCAAAAAAAAAAAACGCTGAACAAGATGGATTGGTTTACGTGAACAATTTCAATATGCAGAAAATTAGATTTAAAAGAGATCAAGTGCAAAAGTTGGAGTAAAATAACATAGGAAAAAGGTATTTATAAATTTTGTACTTACAATCTAGCAAAAAGATGTCTGCGGGAGTTAATCTTTACGATAATTAGCAGAGTGTCTGGTGGGTAGAAAACCAGTATTCAATAGCCAGCCAAATAATACTCAAAGCTTTTATAGCTAAATGATCTAAAATAAGGACATAAGATTTTCTTTCGTCACAAATGCTTATGCATTGTCTCTGGTGAACTTTGATATGATGTTCGAGGAGATAAGCAAACATTAGCAACCTGTAAGATGAATAATACAGTGGCAGATCCAGGCTTTCTACTAAAGGTGAGGGGGCGACCCATAAATTTTCAAAAAAGGGGAGCTTGGAACCCTATTTCCCCAAAAAAAAAAAAACCTACAAGAATTTTAAATATTTTCCAACCTTAGGGGCCAGACCACCATGTCCCCTGGATCCGCCACTGCCATACTGCATTACGAGGCTGAAAATGCACACACATGTATTAGAAGTTTATATTTAGAAGCTTTTGGCTGTGGCTTTTTAGGTGAAGTATACTCAAAGGATCCTTGTACAACAATAAAAGAATAAAAGCTGGATAACGGGTCTTGTATTTCCATATTAAAATCTACCGGGTTTAGTCTGGGTTGGTCTGGGAATACCTGACCATAAAGTCAGGGAATCCCAGATTATATTGACTTCTAAGGTCTGGGATTCCCGGACTTTTAAAGCCTGGGATTCCCAGACTGAAAGTCTGGTTTCAGTCTGGGTTTGTCCGGGAAAAGGTGCCAATACCAGACTATCCGGACCAAAACCAGACTGTAAGTCGATTGGTAAAGAAATGTTGCCCAGACTAAAATTGGAAAGGAAACCAGACAATTCCCAGACTTTTTCCCAGACCTAAACCAGACAACTAGCGGACAAATTCCGGACTTGAAATTCCGTAGGGGAACGGTCAAGGTGTCATGGCGTCAATTTAGTTGTCATAATGTTACTCCTGTTTTGAGAACACAAGAGATCCCCCCACTCCTTGTCACTTTTTCTTATTTATACCCCATCACCCGCCAATAGTGCTATGTTCCTGTGCCAAATTTCCCTTTTGAGATCCCGTCCAGAATTGTTCTTAAAGTTTGCTTCCTCCCCCTCCTGTCTCAGTTCTCCGTCGCCTAATTTCACTCCTGTCTTTACAGAATTTCAATAAGCCCCACCGTCTCGTTGCAATGATTTACTAGTAAAATGGACAAACTCACCAATCCGAGATTTGGTGGAAATATTTACAGTGCCACGGTGCCGGAGGTTATATTTTTGTTGTTGTTGTTGGAAAGGGGGGGGGGGGGTAAGAAACTGCCATTATTTAGAAAATCGTTTTTATTCCAGGAAGAACTTTTTCAGATACTCTCCGGATACCGTGTATGCGTTGCATTTTGATTGTAGCTGTAACACTGCTTAGTGTCTGGGTAGATCTGATTTGATCTCATCATATCATGTTTATTTATTGTTGTTGTTGATTGTTGATGTTTTTCTCTATTTTTTTCTTGCTTGCATGGAAATTTGTTTTTATGTTAAAGATCATTGACATTTATTTACTACGCAAAAGGTGTAGTTAATTTTTTGGTGCACGTTTATGTTATGCTTTAATAACTTTCAATTGAGCTAGTTTTTTTCCACATCATTCTTGTGCCTGCTCTTTGACCACTGAAGCGCGATTGGCCAAAAAAATAAAAATATATCCTTCCGCAACATGTTCGACCATGCCAAACGACCAACAGCTGATAATTTCTAGTATCACTTGTTGCTGGTCGTCTTGCCTTTGATACAAGCTTTAAGATGTAGTAGAGATCAAAGGAAACTCTCCCATATTACTGATAAACAATTTACTCTATGATGTTATCAAGTTTACCATCTATGATCCATTACCGCCACGTCTTGTTTTTTGGAAAATGTCAATGAAACGATTTTATTTGAAAAAAGACAACATAACGTATTCATCAACATGATTAAGCAAATAATTACATATTAAAGTGTCAATACATTTTATGTAAATAACCTACCACATTTTAGCTTTGCACATGATGTTTTGCCCAATGCAGATGTACATCCTTGCCATAATCCTTGGTATGCTTTTCCGACAATCAGCGATGTATATATCCAAAATGGTGTTGCCAAACCGATCAATTGAAAAGTACACGCCTTTAAAGTTAGAATTACTCCTACAATAGTGGCAGGCATTGATTCTCCAAAGATAGCCATTATTCAATGTTAACGGCTAATTGAACTAATTCAAATGTAAGATTTTTAATTTTTATTAATCTGTTGTCCTTAAGATTGAGCTTTATCTTTTTATCATCATTTTAACTTGTTCCATCAAGTAAAGTCCAATTAATTATATAGATAATTGATAACTGATGAAGGTGTGAACTGTCAACTGAGAAAATATGATATTCCTTAAGTGTATCAGGTCAATATCAAAATTGTGCTAGGTAGGCAATGAAGCCTTATTTGTCCATTCGCTTGTTTCGGTGGATGTCTTTGCTACTGGAGTTGGCTTCATATCTCGACATTTTTTGTATTTTTTTACCACTAACCACTGCTTGCAGACAAGAGATCCCTGTGCGTATTCACTAGGCCAATAGTCAAACTTTACTTGTATCTTGCGCTTGATAGGAAATTACTGATTGTTTCTTTAAAATTCTAACCCCTACAAAATACTGAGTCTTCTTTCCAAGTATTAGACTCGGTGGATGTCCTAGGTACTGGATTTCGTCTCCTATTTCGACAGTTTTGGTAATGAGTATTTTTGCTATTTTGGGGTTGGACATTCTAAATTATTTAATTCAAACGCAGCAGATGAGGGATTACGTGGTTATTTCTGTATTTTAACGTCTGATTGCGTCTAAGCAAGGGACCCCCTTCTGCATCAGGTCCAAAATTCTTTTTGTGAATAAAAAAAATCACATGCCACTGTTTTAAAATATAATATGATAGTTTATCAACCGAACCTAACGCAGTGTCGACACAATTAGAATAATTTCCATTGTCCTGTGTGATTGTGTATTTTATATGGCATTATCCGTCAGTCCCCTAACTGCTAAGTACCTTTTACAATTCACCATTCACCACTTCTGTAAAAATCACCTTTACCAGGTGAATAAGCATTGAAGGGATATGGAGTAAATGCAAATGAGACAAAGTCTCTACAAATACATGGAAAACCACTACCCCTAAACTATCCTCTTCAAGAAATGTAGAAATCCTTATGATATGACAACTTCAATATAACAAAGGTAAATATTTACACAGGATACTATATATAGGAATAATCTAAAATATCTTAAAAGTGTGTTTTGTCCGATACACTGGAGAGCAAAACACATAGCTCTATGTTTTTCTGTATACAAAGTGGAATTTTATACTACCCAGGATAACTTGTAACAAGTTAAAGTCGTTTAACACTTACACTTTTGCCTAGCAGGTTTTCAATGATTTTATAAATGTAATCGTTTTTCTTGTAGTACTGGGCAAAAAAATGAGTTATATCTTCCCCATCTTGTAAACAAAATGGGCATAATTGTGACAACGAGTGTTTTGAGAATTTTGCACGGTCTCCTGGCAACAGATAAACACCACACACCATTTTTAATTTATCCCAAGATTTTGTCACTATTTTGCTCTTGTCTGTTCCACATGCCTGTCATACCGGATGTATCCCATTAGGCACATAGTCTTCAAAGTGATATAAGAAACTTAAGTATTGTTCTCTCTTTTGCTTCTAGAATAAGTCTCTCAGTCAAATATTTGTTGATTTATAAATATACCACTTTTTCCTATATCTCTAGCTTGGGCTGTTTTGAATCAAGTTATGTGGAGACTGAAATTCATATTGTTCTTTTAAATACAATGAACTATCTACTCGAGTCTCTATCTTTCATCTCAGCTGTCTCTAGGCTACAGAGTTCTCTGGGGACTTTTTTTATCCCAAGATGTTTCTCAATGAGATTAGCCCCCCCCCCCCCTTAGCAAATCTGCCTCTGTAGCAATTTGGACTGATAGTATATACACTGCAGCTGTAGTAGTTCTCTCTGTGAAGTGTTGTATTTGTTTTAAAATGTATAGTATAATACATGAATGTACAGAGCTTAAGTTTGTAAGATTTGGAAATGTGAATAACCTTCAAACCGTACACCAGTCTTTGGACAACATGCCACCTTATGAGCAGTATCAATTTTATTAAGTCCATGGAGCCCAGCTCCCATGAGGGCATACACTGTTTTTCTGGCAATCTGAATTCTGTCCGTTACAACCTCCTTTACAATGTACTTTGAAATTATATCTCCCTTTATGCCTAAGTGTCTAGCATTATTTGGTGCTACCAGTTTTTTTCTCCATCCATTGTCTAAGATTGCTCAGATTTGTTCTTTATCTTTATAAAGTTTATCTGTTTGTACTCTTCCAATAAACATGCAGAAATTCTGCGGCATATCACGCACGAATTTTGTTTTCAATGTTAGGATGTTTATAATGTTTTTTATAAATATATATATATAGACACTATCTGTAAAATTACACAAATACGCTAAAACAGCTTGGAGCTTTCGTCCAGGCTACCGGCCTTCATCAACATGTTTATTTGGTTAATGACGTTACAATTAGATAAATGCACAAGAAACAACAGGACTTTGGTGTTAAGCGAAAGACAGAAGGCTGAGACAGGAGAATTTAAGATATAAATTAAAACAAACAAACAAACAAACAAAAACAAACCAAACAAGTAAACAAACAAAAAATAGTAATAATAAAAATAAAGAATAAAATAAAAACAAAATAAAACAAAACAAACAAGGCAAAACAAAAACAAAATAAAATAAACAAGCAAAAAATAAATAAAAATAAATAAATAAATAAATCAAAAACAATAAAAAATGGGGGTTTACAAACAAACAAACAAACAAAAAACAAAAGAAAAATAAAAAATTAAAAGAAAAAAAGGGGTTTAGGACAACAAAACCGTTCCATTTAATGAAGACAAAAAAGATATTGAAGTATATATTATATATTGTTCTTTGGTAATTACACCTAGTGGTTTGAAAATTTTAAGCTTCTTCACCCATTTTTTTTCTAGTTTTCCAGTATTCGCCAGTTTCAAATAGTTTTTCAATTCCAACAACTTGAAAATCATCTTCAAGTGGGAGTGATCATTGGTGTAAAAATATTTTGCGACCGGATCGTCCTGTTTTCTACGAATCAATGAAAAATTCAGTAGATGACGTTGGTACAGTGTATCCCCCGTGTCTCCTACGTAAATATAGCTGTCACATTTTTTGCAGAAAATAGCATATACAACATTGACGAACTTACAATTTATGTAATTACGGATTTAATACTCATTTTCATCTTCACTGAAAATACGATTAGTATTGCAAATATACGGACAAGCGCACATCCTTTCCCACATGGTTCACTTTTGCTTTGTAGATTGAAAAACTTTCTGAAGCAGCAATTACCTGGAGCGAGGTATTGCTTTCTTCGGTTTTGCATTTCAATTTTTCCATGAAAAAATTACGATGGTAATGAAAAGGTGGGACACCAATTATGTTGATTTACTGATTTAAGACTGATACTGAACAATATGTTTTTTAAATCGGAAATAATAACATTTTCAAAGATTAACCCGCAGTTAAATCGGTTCAAAGATGGAGAACAACAATAAAAGCGTTTTTCCATTGTTTGGTTCTTCCATGTATTTGAAGTGACTTTGTCTGATGAGCATTTACTCAATGTTATTTAATTGATTACTTAAACAATATCTTTAAACCACTTGATACTTCCTCACTGAAAATATTGTTGAAAAATATTATTAAGTACAATAAAAATTCATGTTAACTCACTAGCATCCAACAGATAGGAGTTTAAAAGTATAGCTTAGATTTGTAGGGAGTTTAGAAGGCAAAAATTAGTAAGGAATTTACAAAAAAGTAGTATAGATTTGTAGGGATTTGTCCCATATAATTTACTCCATGTCCGTTTTTTGTAGTGCGATAGTGTTTAACCAGAACACTAGGCATCTTGAGCTAGCCGGCAGCTTAGCGACGAGCACTCCTTAACAGTTTTTTTTCAAAATTACGTTTTGTCTTTTTCTATCCTTTTCCAAGATAGTGGTCATGGAGTTAGAAGTCTACCTGTATTGGGTTTTATTTGTATGTTTGTATGTGTATCATACTATAGGGAAACCGGATAGATTAAGGGGATGTTTGGGTACCCATTAACCGATTTAACCCAACCGCTGGCTTTTGCTTGTGCCGATACCAAGTCCGTTTTTCCCGAGTACCTATCTTTGTATAAATAAACAAACGAGTTAAAATTCTTGTCGAACTGCGATAAAAGGTAAAACAAACAAAATGTGTTTGTGAAACACTACATATGCCCCCAGATTCCCAATTTTACCCCTTTTGGACCCCTATGACCTTGACCTTTGACCTTTGACCTAATTTTTTTTTAATATTTATGTTCGTCTTGACTAGACCTATACACTTGCAAAGTATCAAAAGTCTACCTGATATAGTTCAAAAGTTATAGCCAAGGTTAAAGTTTCGGACAAACAGACAGACAGACAGACAGGACAAAAACAATATGCCCCCCGATCCTCGATCTGGGGACATAAAAATATATACAAATATCAAAACGTAAACAAAAAATAAAAAATAAGCAGACAGAGGTAGGGATTGGCCAAGATCATCGACACTGATGTCTTTAAAGGGCCGTGAAAGACAATCAAAATGAGTAGTATATGAGCACAGTTCGCTTATTATTTGTCGAGGTGGTGCGAGGTGGTGCCGAAAGTGACGTCATCGGAAGTGACGTAGAGCGCAAGTGACGCTACGGAAGTCACGTGACCGGAAGCGGAAGTCACGTGACCGGAACACGAAGTGTTTTTACTGCGCATGCGTAACCGGAAGTAGCCCTATTTGAAGCCCTAGTCGGGCCTATTGACCGAAAATGACGTGTTGGAACAACACGTGATCCCGCAGGGGTGTGGTTTCACCATACTACAGTGTACATGCGCAACCGGAAGTGGGCGTAGCCCCAGGTATACACCGGAATTGGGGCGTGTATCTACTGTAAGTAGCCATGTTGATAGGTAATGACGTGTTGGAACAACACGTGACCCCGCAGGGGTGTTGTATGATTTTATTGGAGCGCACATGCGCGACTGGAAGTGGGCGTAGCCCCAGGTATAGACCGGAAGTCGGGTATTTTCTTTCATTATTTCCCCTTTTTGTATGTTGTAACAATGTTCTTAATATTTTCTTCCTTTTTCATCCAATTTCTCCATTGTCTCACCCTTTTTATTGTTGTTGGTACTTTTTCAACTCCTTTCCAATGTTGTATTTCATTCAATTTCTGGACTAATACCCTTTTTAAATGTTTTAATAGTATTTTGCTCTTTTTTTAGTATTGTTCTTTGTATTTTCTACTTTTTTCTTCCAATTTTCTCCATAATCCCACTCTTTTTTAAATGTTATACCTTTTCAGCCCCTTTTTCAGTATTGTTCTGCAATCCAATGTTTAACCTAATATCCAGGCGTGGTCATTCAGCAGTAACTATTGTATTTCTGTAGGTGTCTTTCATCAGGTCCGCGTTCGTCAAAGGGACATAATTATGAATTGTTTATTTGTGGGTGTCTTCTATCAGGTCCGCGTTCGTCAAAGGGACATAACTCTTGGGAATACCCATGTTTTTGGGGTGTCTTCTATCAGGTCCGCGTTCGTCAAAGGGACATAACTCTTGGGAATATCCATGGTTTTTGTGTGTCTTCTATCAGGTCCGCGTTCGTCAAAGGGACATAACTCTTGGGAATACCCATGGTTTTTTGGGTGTCTTCTATCAGGTCCGCGTTCGTCAAAGGGACATAACTCTTGCTACTTATTTCCCGCGCTTTTTTATCTGTTGTAATAGCATTTCACCTTTTTTTTCAGTAATTTCTCCCTTCTCATCCATTTTTTAGACTAAAGTCCTCTTATGTAACCTTTTGTATGTGTTATTTTATTATTTTCACTTTATTTTATGATTATCTTTCCTTTCCATCCAATCCTTAGAGGTATTTCCCTTTTTCCCTCCAAATTCTTATAGTGTCTTCTGCTATTGCCATTTTGTTTCCTATTATATTACATAATTATCTCCCTTTTTCATTCAATTCTTAAAGTGATTTCCTCTTACTACCAAATTTCTATAAAAACGTTGTCTGCTATTGGTTTTTTATTATTATTTCCTATTTTATTTCATAATTATTTCCCCTTTTCATCCAATTCTTATTTCCCCTTACCTGCCTAATATCTAAACTGTCGCCTGATATTTTTAGATTTCCCGCCATTTGTCATCCAATCCTTAGATGTATTTCCCCTTTGTCGCCATAATTATATAGTGTCGTCTGCTATTTTTAGCCTTCCCGCCATTTTTCATCCAATTCGTAGAATTATTTCCCCTTTTCCACATTATTTCATAACCAACTTCCTTTATCTAACAACTAACCCTAACCTAAGTTGCTATGACAACTCTTTATTTATTTATTTTTATATTTGAATGTTATTCTGTTATTTATTTCTAACTATTACAGTTATTTTTCTTTTTTTTTCTATTTTTGAATGTCATACTATTTTTTTTCTTTCAAAATATCGATTACCTAACCCTAACTTTACTAAGTTTCACCCTTACCCTGACTTCAAACCCTTAATGATAACCTTAGACCTTATCACTTACATTACAACATAACTCTTACCTTAACCTTACAGAAACCTAACCCTATTACTAGTATCTTAACCCTAACCTTTAAGTTATTCACACTGACACCAACACTTAGCCCTTAACCTAGGCATAAGCACTATCATAATAATCTAGCCCTAACTTAATACTAACTCAACGTCGAATCCTAAACTATTCTTAAGCTCTGTAACAACCTCGAACTTTACCCTTTTACTAACGTTTTAACCCTAACCCTTTTACTAACTCTTAACCCTAACCTTTAAGCTAATCACCCATTTACTAACAGTGAGCCCTTAACTTAGACACGAGCTCTAACATTATATTCTAACCATGACCTAATAATTACACAACCTCATGTCAACCGTAACATAACCCTTACTAACCCTTTCTTACTCTAAGCCAAACCTAATACTTACTTAAATTGAACCCTTAGTCCTAGCCAAACCAAGTTCTACCAATATACACTCTAATTCTAAACCCTCACCCTAAATCTAACTAACCTAATAATAACACAATATATTCCTAATTGTAAACCAATGTTAAGCCTAGCCTTACCCAAACCCTATGTCAAGCTTAACATAACCTTAACACAACCTATTTCTAAGTAGTAAACCAATTTTAAGCCTATTCTTTTAATCTTAACATAACCCTAACACTAACATTTAACCTTACCTTAATCACCTTTACCTGGAATTTAAGCTCTAGGCCATTATCCTAACCCAACAATAATTCCGAACCATCCTTTTTACTAACCCTAATCATAATACATAACGATATCTAACACTACTTACCAATACTTAATCTATCCCCAAACCCTAACCTAAGTATTAACAATAATTTAATACTAACACAACCTCACCTCTAACGCTTGAACTATTCCTAAGCTAACCTAACCTCATTTCAACATTAACTCTACCCTCACTAACCCTTACTTACACTAAATCTTAACCTAACACTAATTTAACTTAATCCTAATACTAGCACAATCTCCAACACTTATAAATATCTAAGCCCTACACCAATTTTGCCCCTTACTTTAACCTTGATCCTAGACCTTATTCCGACCCCTACCTTTATCTTACTAACCAGATTCATAGACATAACCCTGAATCTTAAATCCAACCGTAATGATGCATGATATTTTAAACATAACGTTATGATGTATAATTCTAACAGGAACGATCCTAAACCTAAACCCTTATAATGAACGTTACCCCTGCCTAACCTAAACCCAAATGATTAATATAATCCAATCATTATTCCTAAAGATGTATGTGATTCTAATCCAAGTGATCTAAGTCATACTTAGCCATTAAACTGATTGTGTAATTTTATAATGAATCAATCCCAACTCTAACCTTAAGCCAAGCCTTCTCACCTTTCCCTAACTTTTACCCTAATTCAACCAACTCCTCAACCAACCATACATCAACCCAACTTTAACAATACCAATATACTAACGCTACAACTTCAAC
>MJUU01064790.1:49128-60806 GCA_002080025.1 Modiolus philippinarum
GGGGGCGGAGGATAAACATCATTTACTATACTTGGATACCAGAGTTTGGAGTAAATTGCAGGTAATATACACTCAAAGATCCCTTTTACAAGAAATTTTGTTTAGGACCTGAATCCAGTGAGCCAGATTTCCATCCAATAAATTAAACTCTTTTACGCCAACATTTTGTTTGTTTGTTTTTCTTTGTTTTTCAAAACTCTATTGTATACATAAAGGTACATGATATACATTGAAAGTATGTAGAAAGCATAACATGGACTTACAATAATTGTCTGTTATTATACCTATTGTGCAAATAAAAACTCGCATCAAAAAATGACATATGTGAAATCTGCTGTTCATTTCAGTATTAGATTACTGGAAGCGAGCAAGATGCGAATTTTCACATTGTTAGACCCATCGCTCGGTATACAATGGGGACATATATAAAGTCTTTCCGTTTTTGAATTCGCATAGAGCCCTATAGCAATAATCTATTTCTAAAATGTGTGACGCCACCGAGGACTCTGATTATTAGAACGCTGTGGTGTTCTCAAGGCGTTCGAATGCGCCATATGAGAATTATATATAGAACCATCAAATAAAACATTATATTCTGCTGAAGTGAAATATCCAAGTAAATCCTGCAATTTGATTGGTTACCTTGACAGGGGATATGAGACCGTATCCCCGTGGTAGCAAAATCACAATTTTCAAACGCCTTTAAAAGAAAAATTATAGCACTTCTAGCAGAATATAAAAGTTATTCGGGCTTCACAGGGGATACGGGTTCATATTCCCTGTCTGTGTCCTATATCCCCTTCGCCTGACGGCTTGGGGGTTATGGGCGTTATTGGAATTGAACGCAATTGCATTCCTAATTGTGGTTCACAGGTGAATTTTGGGACAAACTAGACGGTAAAACATCCAGTTTGATGACACAAAGTAGTAAATAAGTTGGTACATTGTATTATAATTAATTTACTTTGATTATAATCAATTTGGAGTTTAAATGATTAAATTGTTTGGTTCATATACGAAGTAGAAATGTATACGAACAAAACATCAAAGTAATTCAAAATTTCCTAATAATTTATCCTTCCTACAAATCTAGGCAATATGCTGAAATCACTCTCTGAGCGTCCCCCCACTTCCCATGTATACGGATTGTTTTCAGTCCTGCTATGTCCCCCCTTCAAAATAATTTTTTTAACATGAGCATAACCTACACGAGAAAACAGAATGGGTCCACTTTTATAGTACACTACTTAAAATTCTGATATTTTCGTTTTCACTTTTAAGTTCCTCAATTTTCTATAGATGGATAATGAAAGCTGAATTCATAATCTTTGCAATAAATATAAGTTTTGGCATTTTACAGTCTGAGGATACAAGAAATGTACCCCTACCCCTGCAAAAAAGATGAAAATGACGAATATTTGGCTTTTAATTCCTTTTAAATTTACATCTTTGGTAGTTTGCTGTACGTTTTGTAACTTAACTTATCAGTTGTGACATAATATTGAAAATAACACCATTAAAGTCCAAAGAATTTATTATGTCATTTTTTTTTAAATGGGAATTTTCGGGGTTTTCGTTATTTTAAATATTTCGACTTTTCAATATTATGATTGTAAAAATCTGAATATATATCTTTCAACTGCCTACGTAATATGTTTATAATGCGTTACCAACAAATTGAGTCCAAACTGTTTTGCTTAAATCATCTGTTAGGTTCTCACATGTCGAAAGACGTATCCCTTTTCCTTAAAAATAAGTAAAAATCCTAAATGTCCATACTGCAAATACTAAAACATATTTTTCTAGTTTAATTTTGGGTTGAGATTTCACAAAATCTGACATACAGGAGGCACATTTTGAAGAATTTAACTGTTTAAGATAGCTATATTTGTCGTTTCTATCTAAACATATGTACAAAATGGGAATTTTCAGTTTTCTAGAATTTCCACTGATTGATGTTGAGATGTAGATTTCCTGTAGAATTTATATATAACCTTAAATATTATATCGTTACAGCATGCCTGACCTTAAAGATGAATACATTTTTTAACGTTTGGAGACTATAGACTTACTAAATAAAAAAAAAGCCCTTTCATGAACATGAAACACTACTTATTAAATTTTATTTCCCTTCAGAACGCTTAAGATTTGTGATAAGCATGAAATGTGATTTATTTTAACCATTAACTACACACAGATACCTACAAAAGTACAAGTAACATCATGCTTTGTGTATGTCGGCATTTATTTAAACAAAAAAGAGTCAAAGTGGAAAGAGTTTTTCTAGATTTTCTTTATTTCGCAACGAGAAAAGGAAATTATGTCTGCGATTAGATAAGTTAATGTTTATTTAGAACTTTTAGAGAATATATTTTCATTTACATTGGAATATTCATCAAATGATTTTTGATATTCAAGAAATAACCTATAATTGTTCACCAAATGCAAAAAATGCCTTTTAATGTAAAAACAATGTTTGCATTAGAGCTATTGTTAGTTCAAAAATGTATCAAAACAAACTTTGGACGTTATTGTCTCCTTTTTACAAAATAATTGCTATTAATCTTTTAAAGTAAGTCGTTTTTAGTTGAAAGTAAAATGATACTGGTAAGGGTATCAATGAAAAATGGGAGGTTTTGAGGTTCTAGAATTTGATATAGTTTTGTGATTATATGATAGATTGGATATCGCCAAAAATGTTATACTGGCCATTAAGAATATAACTATAAGTATAATTACTCAATTTTTGTATAGAACTTTAGTATCTTATATGTTTCCGGTCATCAAAAATATACAGGTTATCCCTTATATGTGTGTTTTTACTCTTTGTTTGTTTATAAATACACATCGATATTCCAATTGCCATGATTAAAGTGTTTTTTTTACATCTGAATCAACGGCAGTAGAATACCGAAGGAACAAAGGGTTGAAATTCACAAAAATCGAAGTCCAAAGACAGGGCGAAAACGAGAACACAGAAAACAGTGGCGTTAGACACAAAAGCAATGACGTTAGGCAGATACAAAGCACAGAAACAGAAATCACAACATTCAGAACAAAGGCACTCACAGTGTGAACTCCAGTGAAACTGAGAGTGACATCAGGTGCTCCAGAAGGGTAAGCATGTCCTGCTCTGTTAACAGCACCCGTCACACGGTAAGTGAGGCATATGTTTTTGAAAGATCTGTTAGGTAGCTTGTTGGTTAATGTCTTTTGCTAACCCTGAGACAAAACCAATTAAAAATCATGGTACATGTTACTTCTCTAACCCCCAAACAGTACCAAGTAAAATTTTGAAAAGCTTTTGTAATCAGCTAGTATTCAAACAAAGACAAGGACAGATCAGTACCACAAACATAAATAACGAAAACAAAACTAAAATATAACAAGAAAACAGAAAAAACTAAAACACTCGTAGTGTGAACTCCCCTAAAACCGAGAGTGACATCAGGTGGTCCGGAAGGGTAAGCATGAATATGATAAAATGATGGGACAAATCTCAAGAAAACATCGCACATATTTTTGTTTCAAGATTTTAACATGCAAATTTCGTCATGGTTTCTGGGGATGTGTTAAGTATTTAATATTTATTAACACTAACCCCAAGTTTCGTGAAAGCAATTCCTCGTTAATTTTCTTGTTTATTTTGTCAATATTAAAAAAAGAACATGTCAAGACTTCAAAAATTACTTGCAAGTAGGGATGCGAAGACTGGTTTTACAATTATCTAAAATGTCATATGTTAAATCGATATAAGAAAAACGTTGTCCTTGACGCAAACGTCCACGGAAAAGGATGGTTTAAGCGTTATTACAACCCACAGGAGTTTTAAGCAATAGAATATAGAAAGCAGATTCATTGTCCCCTGAAATAGCCTTCTGTGAGTCAATATATGTCAGCAAGAGATAATTAATACCCGTTTCATCGATATTTTAGCTTGCTACATAGGAAAGACCAATTGAAATACGTACTTCAGTTGAGATTTTGGGGGTCATTTCTAGTTCTAGCTTTATATAAAGCTGAGAGTCAATCAATTTACTTTTAAAAGACATAAGTATAGTCATCTCGGGATGAAAGTGTAGAATTTTGATTAGATATTAAAACTCGAGGAAGTTACCTATTGGAAATAGGAAAATCTCAAAATACGAAAATAACCATTTTGTATTTGCATTGATAAAAATCTAATGTAACGTAATTAATTTTTGGCATGTGAAAAACAAAGACAGGTTCAATTAATGTATATCATTGTTACTAGATACGGTTATTTTATAATGAATTGAATTAAAAATAGTCAAATTAACTTTAAATTTTTTTCGGGTGGGTACAAACATTTTGGCCTTTTGCATCGCACTGAATACTTCTAGTACATTTATACAGTGCATAAAGATGTCCAACGTAAAGCTGAGACCAATTTAATACCAATTTGACGGATAAATGCATCATACTTGACAAATTAAATAATTCAACTTTGAATTTTGAAAAATAATAAATGCTGAAAATTCCAAGTTTCACGAATATTGGAGCAAATATTTAATTTTACCAATATTTTGGCGTTAGAATTGCTTAGTACGATATATCTGATGCATTATTGACAAAAAAAGCCTTACATTAGTATATTTTGTTCATAAATATGTAAAGACGGACAAATCTCACTATTTTATTATGCCAAGTATTCTTACATTCGACTTGATGAGTGCCCTGTGTTTGTCTTTATGGTGTAATCGTCCACTAGCTGAAGACACTAGTGCTTTGTCGGGCAACGGATTACAGTGATTGTAAGAACACTTTGCTTTAATTAAGGTTTGTTGACAATCCCGCACCCATGACCAGCAAAAGACAGGGATGTAGCGTTGTTCGACAATTAGCAACGCATAGTGCTCAAACCGGTGCTAGGGGCCGTCTTGAACTTGCAAAGCTCATTGTTGCTGGCTTCATGGTGACTTCTAGATGAACGTTGTTCTTTTGCTTGTTATTTTTAACTCTTTGTCTAATGTGCATTTTTTCCATATCCTTTCATTCATCATCGTAGATTTTTAGGCAAAATATTGTTGGGGTAGGGGTTAAACTTTCGGTGTTTAGAGTCTTATCCAACACTCTTTGTTTTTCTAAACAATTCCTTAACACAACTGATTCATCGCTTAGAACAAGTAATTGGGATATCTGCAAATATATTTTATAGATTTGACATAGATAACGATTTAATAATGATTTTTTTCAAATCTGAAATTCGGGAAAAATATTGAGTTGTTGTGGATAAATGGATGTTACTTATTATAGACATAATTCATGCAATATTAATCTAAACAACACATTTTGTGTGTTCTGGTAAATCTTACGCGGAATAGAGAAAGAAAATGTCAATTATAGCGAAAAATTGTTGGGGTAGTTTTCTGGATGAAGGATGTTTATATTACTTAAAAATTGCTATAATGTGTGCTTGTTGTAAAGAAGACACTACGAACTTTTACTTTATATTAACTTTTAATTGAACCACAGATAGAAAAGATGAGTCAAAAGAATAAAAAAGACTGAGGTGAAAACGAAAATACTGAAAAATCTGCTTTATTGGTATATTTAGCTTGGTCATTAAAATCATGTTAACATCATGTTAACATGATTTATTTTCAGGAAAGAAATTGAAAGGCTAACAACAACTGTCAGAATATAAAAATTAAATGCATAAGGGGTTATATAGACCATTGAACTTAAACAATTAAAAAAATCATATAATTTTAGTCAGAATTAAATAGGGGTAGGGGTTAGATTTATGGATTTTTAGAAGATATACTGGACAAAAATGGCTCTTATGTAAAGATTATACAATAAGTTATCACTTAATGCCATTTTATTATTAGAAGGCTGTATCAGTTAACATTTTGAAGCAACTGAAAGAAATACTTTTGCGATAAAGAATATTTTCAAAATTTCGACGGGTGGGTCACAAATGAGGGCCTGTTCGACTATGGCGTACAGGTTATGTTCATGTTCCCATATTTCATATTGGAGAGGGGTTGCATGCAAATTTAAAAAGTGGTTTGGGTTGGGAAGTGGGGTGCACGGGGGGATATTTGATCCCATTGACTAATATAGCCATCAAAGGTTCTAGACCTCAGTATTAAGATAATAAACAGGAAAAGGACAAAAAATGAAAGTCTTATTGGCGTTAATGTGATTCATTATTTTACTAAGAAGCGACTCTTTGTTAGTAGCTATTTACAGGGTTTGCGACACCTTTTTGCCGTTGTGTAAACACCATATTAATTTAGTGAAGAAATAGTAAATCACTTTAATTTTATCTTGTAAATCGATTTACTTATATTTACTTCAGTACAAGATGATATTGATTAGATACTGACAAATGTTTGATTTCGATGTTTAGCCAGTAAGCATACATGTACATCTACTTTCTCATTCATGACATGAAATTTTGTCATAGATACTGATTTTTACAAGAGTAAACTTCGATAACACAAAGCTTATTTTTGAAGACAAATTTTTGAAAAGACAAATTTGATACGCAATCCTGTAAATATTGGTAGAATTTGGACTAAATATGTAGGAAAAGTGGTGCCCTTTAATTAAATTTGACTTTTTTGAAAAAGGCCATTACCCTGTGAAAAAGGGGTCGATCATTCTGACATAAACAATATGCATGATGTGCACAAATAGGCATTGTGGCCAAAAATCTTTTTAAAATTTGGTTGAAATCGGAACAAAGTTGCAGGAGAAGCAGTGCCCAAAATATGACTCAGTTTTAAGTAAAAATCTTCATAACTGCACGAAAAGTCCAGTATTCTAATATAGCAATATGTACAATTTTGCATCGTGGTCATGAATCCCGTGAAGTAAGGTCGCAATCGGATGAAAGATGTAAGAGAAGTTGCGCCCGTAAAATTTGTTACGGCCGACAGACGAAAGACGACCAAGACAAAAACAATATGTTTCCCCTCAAAAGAGGAGACACATAATTCTAACATAATTGTATTCATATAATAACATCATACTTATATATCTGCAAGCAAAGAACATAGGTTAAGCCGGGTACCATGTGAAAACACATTTAAGGACCTCTTAAACTACTCGTTAAATTCGAATCGATCTTAACTGGTCCCCTTCAACAAAGATATATAGTAAATCCGTACCTTATTCACAATTATTAAAGGCGGGAGTCCAAATAAAAAGCAATTGATACTTTAAATCCGATTGGAACCAATCGCAGTCAAATAACAATGAAAGAATTTGGAATAAAAACACATGAGACAAAGACTCTACAAATACATGGTAGAACGAAGCAATGGAATAACGTTTTAATTGTTGTTATTCATCTTGAAGTCATCATGAGGCCTTCAACAATGAGGTTTGCTCTTACATCATAGTAAATTAAGACTGCTTGCCTCTAGCACTGGTTTATAGTTTTCGGATTTCAATGCTAATTGTCACACAGCAACAAATCCGTGTTTTATCAAGGCCATCAATGCAGGATAGTCAACAAACATAAAATTTACCGGATAAGTTAATTTTATGTTAATTTTATGCCTTGGTTTTGAATGTTGAATTTTTATTATATTGCAGCTGTGTATCTCAAAGTAATTGTTTTTTTTTTTGTTCTCGTTTTGCCCATGTCTTTGAACTTCGATTAATGTAATCATCACTCCTTTGACCCTTCGGTATCTTAATTCCGTTATTTTATGTATGTTTTAAAAGCCATCATTAGATGGTTAACTCCAAACACTGACTGTTCCATACCTAATCCGAGATGACATAGAAAAAAGAAGGGAAAAGGGGATTGTGTCAAAGAGACAACGACCCAAAGGGGAGTAATAACAGCTCAAAGCCACCATAAGATCTTCAATGAACGGTGAGAAAACCCCACACCCAACGGCAGGTCGGAGTCGGCCCCTGAACCAAGAGCAATCAAGTCCAGCGAAATAAACATCATCCTAGACTCCTATAGACATAAAGTAAATTAACTAGAAAAAGGACAAGACACACAAAGGCTTAATAAATTCCTGACTTAGGACAGGCGCAAACCTGCTGCGGCGGGGTTAAACTAGTTTTATTGGGCGCAAACCTTCCCCTACAGCCAATGTGATAAATCAAAAAAACAATCGTAACAACAGTAAAATTCAGTTGGCAACAGGACTGAGTCAATTGTGAAAAATGAAACTGAAAGAACTAAATATACCGACAAAAACATGAAATCACAAGAGACTACTAACAGTTAAATGACATGCCAGCTCCAGACCCATCACCAACTGACAAAGTAAGTTATGTACCCTCAGTATACAGCTTCCACCAAGATACCTTCCTGTGAGGAGTTTAGCATAATGATTTCATGTATATACCGGAACACATAACCCGTGTCCATGCAATACAGATTTTAGAAATTTAGAATGTGTTTAGTTAAAGTGCAAGGACCCTATCAAAAAATCAATGTTAATACCAAAGATGATTATTGCTAAGATCAATGTTAATACCGAAGAAGATTTTATTGCTAACTGTCGAACAAGAAAGCCTGAGTACCATGCACTACTGACCTTGGTCAGGTTACCGACATGTCAATACCAAAGAATGCCATACGTAATGACTTGACGACAATACCATAACTATAACCCTAATGAATAAGACGATTTAAAGGTTTTATAAGTTTGTTAGGCGAGTTTAAGTATTTTTTACTCTTATGTAAAACATTACCGTAAAATAAGGGATGTGAAATACCAGCCTTGATTAGATGTTTACAGGTTGCATTGTATTTATGAACTAAGTCTTTATATCGATGATAAATTTTAGTAAAGGTTTTAACTAGTTTGTGATAACGAAACGGTTTGAACGGGTTTTATAGCTAACTGTCGAACAAGAAAGCCTGAGTACCATGCACTACTGACCTTGGTCAGGTTACTGACATGTTAATACCAAAGAAGGCCATACATAATGACTTGACGACGATACCGTAATTATAACCCTTATGAATAAGACGATTTAAAGGTTTTATAAGTTTGTTAGGCGAGTTGAAGTATTTTTTACTCTTATGTAAAACATTACCGTAAAATAAGGGATGTGAAATACCAGCCTTGATTTGATGTTTACAGGTTGCATTGTATTTATAAACTAAGTCTTATATCGATGATAAATTTTAGTAAAGGTTTTAACTAGTTTGTGATAACGAAACGGTTTGAGCGGGTTTTATAGCTAACTGTAGAACAAGAAAGCCTGAGTACCATGCACTACTGACCTTGGTGAGATTACTGACATGTTAATACCAAAGAAGGCCATACGTAATGACTTGACGACGATACCGTAATTATAACCCGTATGGATAAGACGATTTAAAGGTTTTATAAGTTTGTTAGGCGAGTTTAAGTATTTTTTACTCTTACGTAAAACATTACCGTAAAATAAGGGATGTGAAATACCAGCCTTGATTAGATGTTTACAGGTTGCATTGTATTTATGAACTAAGTCTTTATATCGATAATAAAATTTAGTAAGGGTTTTAACTAGTTTGTGATAACGAAAACCCTGATGTAATAGTTTTCAGTTATGAAAAGATTCCGTTCATTAAAATCGCAAACGTTATTACATACTCGAGCAAATCGAACAAGTTGAGATATGTAAACACCATATGATTGCGCTAATGGAACATCGCCGTCCAGAAATGGATAATTAACAATGGGAAAAGAAAAATCATCCCTTTTATCATAAATTTTCGTATCTAATTTACCATTCGTTATATCAAAATTGATGTCTAAGAACGGACAATGATAATTATCAGAATTGGCTTTATTCAAAGTAAGTTCTTTAGGGTAGATGTCCTTATCATACGAATTGAAGTCTGTTTGTCTTAAGTGTTTAGCGCCACTTTCAGCAGTTTTTCAGCTATATCATGGCTTTAAGTTTTAGTAGTTAAGGAAACAATGAAATGATATGGAGTAAATGTACATGAAACAAAGTCAACACAAATGCATGTACAGGGTAATACCAATGGCGGAACGACCCTTTTATATTTGTTCTTAATCTTAGTCATCATTGGCCTTCCGTATTTAGCTTTGCTCATACTTCATTGCAAGTTAAAACAGCAACTAGCAACAGTTTGAGTGGAATTCATTGCTAATTATCTAATTAGGTCACATTCTTGTCTTATTTAGCCCATTGATACGATATCGTCAACAAACAAAAATTAATTCGCTAAACGCTCCTAAAATAACTCTCATCCGTTATCTGACAAAATCACCGGTGTTCTTAGCTAGTGGACAGATACAACATATAGACCATTACAGGACGCTCATCAAGTCGATTGTAGAGCATTGTAAAAAAATGGAATTATAAAATAGCGAAATTTGGGTACTATAAACAGATGGTCAGAATAAAATTTCAACAATTTCAAGACGACCATAGCAACGGTTTGAGAGGATTTTATTGCTAACTGTCGAACAAGAAAGCCCGAGTACCATGCACTACTGACCTTGGTCAGGTTACTGACATACTTTGCTATGTACGGTTGAGCTTTTGTCATATCCCGGCGTTTTGCGCAACAGAACAAACTGTAATTTGCTTGTAGAATAATAGCCTTAAGAGCTAAGATGTTGATATTTGATATGTTAGTTACATGTAATTAGAGCTTTCTTAAGGTACCATATTTGAGCTTTCTTTAGGTACCATATTTGTAGACATTTTGACCACGACCATTAAGGTAATTAAAAAACAAACTTTTTAATATTTTCGTGGTAAAATATTCATATGTGGTATGTAAGTATGAGAGCTTCTAGCGGTCGGTAAATATTTGCAGACATATTTGACCTTAATATAAAATAAAATTAGCTTGCGTCTAGAATGAATTTGTTTAGTGGTAAGTGTTGAGTTTTTGAATGCGATTTTCTTGTGATGAGAGCTTTCTGAATTTACCACAACTGTAGACATTTAAAAAACCTTTAACCTTGCTTCTTGCAGTTAGTCGTTTAGCGGTAGGATGTATTTGGTATTTGACTGTTATGATAAAAGCTTTCTGGCGGCACCATATTAATTTTTTAAGCATTTTGGCCTTGACCTTAGTAGTTGATATGGGAAAAAATCTGCGGTTTTCAAAAAACGTTTTTCAAAAACCTGCGGCTTTTTCCCATAGTTAACTACTACCTATGGGACTATAGAAAAAAACAAACATGTAAGATTTGTTATTCACTACAGTTGAGACGGGTAAAACGGGCTAGATTTTTAATGAGGTCTTAGTTCACTCACATCTTTTACGTTGCTTCCGGTTTAAGCATCTCATAAGTAAAACAAAGACTTGGTACATAACACGGGTTATACATAACACTGACGTGTATCTTTGATTCTATACTTTTGATTCCTATATGTTTCTAATAAGTCTGACAAGTCGTGACCAGTTACTCTCTCTATAACGAATACATTGCTAAAAGGATAATATAAATATACGATTTCCCCTTGAATATCAAGTATTTCGTAAAAACCATATACCTTTGTTTTTATTTTTTTAGATTGGTCAAATCATATGCGAGCATTTTTTTTTACCTGATTTTTAAGATAAAAGTCAAACATTATTACTTACCACAACGGTTATGCACCCTCCTACCTGAAATACACTCATAATTCTTTATCTAATAAATATTCGGAAAATAAAAAATGACAACAATTCCCGTATATTTTTCAGAAAAGTCTAATAC
>MJUU01064791.1:12457-37955 GCA_002080025.1 Modiolus philippinarum
CCTGCTATCTTTCTGTTGCCATTAAAATTTGGGGTTTTTGATGAAGCTCTCTTACAGCATTAGTTTTGAATGTCTTTTAGACAAAATGTTTGCATTTTATTCCTATCTTGGTTTATATATAAAGGGTAATTTTCGGACTATCGGACCCTCGGACTATCGGACCTTCGGACAATCAGACCTTCGGACTATTGGACCTTCGGACTATTGGACCTTCGGACACACACAATCGGCCCTTCGGACTGTCGGCGTGTAATAACTGAGATAAAAATTATAGCGTATATAAAACAGGGGTTTTAATACTCTAATGAGCTACCAACAAGAAGGAGTAAAACAAAATGAGAATGGTCGATAACAAATAGAATCATCCGTGAATTTTTATTTAAGATGGCGCTGTATTTTTGAAGTTCAATTTCAAGCAATTTTGTATTTAAGTCTTCCAAACATTAAACATGCTTCTTCAAAATCTCACCAGTACTGAATGATCAGTGTGACTATAATTGTTGTATGATCTCATCAGTACTCAATGATCTGTGTGACTATAGTCGTGTCAGCTGGAGCTTAAGGCATGCTCGATTATTTTTAAATCGGTTCCTAAAAATTTCATTTCATTGTATATTTTGTTAATAGAAGAAATATTGACAGATGTTATTGAAGCTGCTTCAATGTCATCAACAAACGCAATCTATAGACTAATTCTTTAGAATCTGAAATCTGTTTTTTTTTTATACCAAAAGAATAATACATTCTGATTTGATTCACTCCATGAATCTTGACTTGAGCTTCATCTTTAAACAAGCCATAAAAGAAACATTTATTTAAATACGAACTAAACATATTTATAGCCTGCTATTATGGAAACATGATATGAATAAGGAATGAAGTCAAATCTAAACTAATGGCATTCAACATTAAAGTGATCCATACAGAAATTTAATTTTTTTAGGATTGATATTGTAAAGCTTTTAATATCATGCAGAACAGACATATACTGTTAAAATGTCAAAAGAGTACATTAAGATTAATTCTGAAAATGCGTTTTGTGTTCGAGTTAAACTCTCAAGAAAACCAGTTAACGTTTTATTATTTTTTTACTTTTTCATTATTATTATTTTTTCTTTCTTTTATTTCCTACAAAGACTATATTACTTTGAAAGGAAAAAAACGTCCTTATAAGATAAAGATTGGAAAATTGGAAACTGGTGTCCTATGAAAACTGAAACCCTAGAACCAAATCATGCCAAAAATTCAGATCAGAATTTTGTCTTTAATTGAAATTTATTTTGTATCCATATGCAGTTTGACAATACCGTTTCGTTTTGATTACAGCTTTTTTTTCTGCATACAAACTTTTATTCATGGACAACTTAATGTGTGCGGAATATAAAATAATAAAAAAAGTCGCTTATTTACTTCAATAGATTAATAAACGATCCGGAAAAAAATGCTGCGAAATTGACCAAAATTTTGTGGAAACCAATCGTTGCTGCAATGGGTTAGAGTCAAGTATAAAAGTTTCAAAGTTTCAGTTGTACATGTAACATGTCTAAAAAGGTGTCTCCCTGGAATTTTTCCGTCATTTTTGGTCAAATATTTGTTCTTTAAGGTTTCTAACATTACGAAAGTTTACAAAATAATTATAAAATTTATAATTGGTTCCAAAATATATGAAATACTTGTTCTGTATCCCTATTATGACATTTTTTATATATAAAAAAAAGATAAACTAAAACATATCAGTTTTCATATGTTACTGGATGTAAGGAAAACAGAAATATCACAAGGTTGATAATTTGATAATTTGATAGTTTTTTTTTTAATATCACTACAGAAATTAACGTTTCACAATTTAACTCTTATTATTTTAACGATGATCTTTAATGTTTCATTTTTATATGTCAACAATATGTTGATTTTGAAATTACTTCAAAGTTGGATCAAAATCTGTAATATAGTTTTTTTTTTTAAGTTATCACCTCAGAAACTAGATTCACAGTAACTTCGTTATTTTGCTATTTATTCATTTTCTCTATCATTTCTATGTAAAATCATTAAATTTCCAGTTCGACTTTTTCTGCTTCAATGAACGGTGACCTAGAAATTGTATTTTATACTTTTAAACATAAAACAATAACGTTCAACACAGAAAAATTCGAAAAATTCTTTAATAGGTTTATATCCTGAAGACACCTTAATTAGGGTTTGTTGTCTCGTCAGGTGACGCCAAGAATTCACGAAAAAAAATGCTTTTCTAAACCGTTCTCAATGATGATATATTTGTTTTGAGGTGCTATTTATCAACAGCAAAATATGATACCAATGGGTAAGAATTGTGCTCCTGTACCGAATACTTGTTCTTTTACCTCTACAGTACTGAATTTCTTCAAAGACTAGTAAAATCTCACTCATAAAATAAATGATGCTACATCCTTGAATCTCACTTATAGAGGCATTCGTGAAGTTGTTTCCATCAAAAACTTACTTTGCTAAATTGATTCTATCAATATATCTTTACAGAATTAGAGTTTAAATAAATAACCGAAACTACTACATCTGCATCTTTTTTTTTATTTACATCTCGGATATGACAAAAATTGTCATCTCACTACTAATATTTACGACAAAAGGGATGACTTGAATTTCAGAATTATTAATTTCCCTAACTAGGACAGTAAAGTCCTTTCTTTTCCTGCTTACAGAAGGTATGTTTCACAATTGACTCGTTACTCAAAACCTAGCATCAGTTTAAGGAGACATTTCAACAGGCAGATTTATCTTCGTGTTATTTCGATCATTAAAATAGTTCTTCAAAACATATCATTCCCTCGTGAAAAATTGAAGTAACGGTCCGAATCATGATTCAAAATTCATTTTTACCCAATACTTTGATATACATTTCTTTTCGATAAATTTGTTATCACCTTCGTTCAATCAATGTCATTTGTGTTTGTTTTAAATAATATTCTTTTGGGGAAAGGGTGTAGCTACGACTATAAATATACAAGACTCTGATTGGATAAATCAGTACTTTGCTTGCCCTTTCAAAATGAGATCATCACCGCATACCTATAAATAGTAACAGGGTAAATCTTAGTTTTCTAATTTGATGACCACCGCGCCTAAGAGGGTACATCTTAGTTTTCTAATTTGATGATCACAGCGCAATTTATCACGTGAGGTTAACATCACTTTTTAAAACATCAGCGTGTACCTAAATATTGTAACTGGGAAATCCATCCCAACGTAGAAACAGTGTCAATACTAAACTGTCGAAAGAAGGAAAGGCAAAAGTAAAACGTTAAATTTTCGGAACATTTATTAATATAATAAAACAATTAATGACTTTCGATTTCGGTTAAAACCACAATTTAACAACCCTCGAGATCCGATAATTACCTCGGCCGTAAACAGCCTCTTGTGTTGTTAAATTGTGGCATTAACCTCATCAAAAGTCATTAATTGTATAAAGGTATAGATATAGATACATGTTGCAGCAGATGACAGTGATCATTCGTTCATGTATATTTTACGGCTTATAAATATCTGTACTACTAAAATAATGAGACGCTTTTTTGTTAGCCAGGTTGCTGCAGAAACAACAAATACTACGACTAAGCTTCATATATCCAAAAGTCCCTTTTAGAATTTCAATGACATGTATGCAATTGTGCCTACACTTAGCTAATTAACTTAATTAATTAATTACGTAATCGCCGTTTCCGTCATCGGTCCAAAATTATACAGTCGGGAACTCAACGGGAAGAAAAAATCGACACAGACATAAAACAAAAAAACATCATTTTAAATCTTTTAGCGCTACAGATGGGCGATTTACCACAGAAATGTTAAGAATGACGAAGATAAACATACAACAAGCAGTGAGCAGTAGTAAAAATTCGGTCAGCCCAATCTTTAAGGAAGTAATTGTTTGTTTTGTTTTTGTCAAAGTTTTCAAACTTACAATTGCTTCTCTTGACAGGGCGGTCTATTCACATCAAGAATATTGGACCAGTAAGCCGAGACAGGTCAGTCATTACTTTTTTTTACCTTTTTGTACAATAAATGATGAAAATATGATCCTATGGCTATAGCCTGTGTAATAAGTGTTGTTATCTGCCCCTAATGATTATATGTCCGCATGCGCATTCATTGGAAATTTCGTTGGAGTGTACTTCCGGAGTGTATTTCTCCAATAGTGTTGATTGAAAAGAGTTGAATAAATCGTTGTTACCAGAGCTATAACATAACCAAAGACAATAAAACCCCCATCTCCGCCGTTTAAACATGGAAAAATAAGCTATGGTGTACCAAGACTCAAAAATGTTGATAGGCCAAAAAATTTCTTGAAAAAAAATGAATAAAGATAAAATAACAAAGTTGAATTCTTTTTGTTCAAAGTGTATATAAGCAGGGAATGATACCAGAGACATGTAATTATATGTCTCTGATGACACAAAACTTTCATTTTTTCTTTATTTTTCTCTTCTTTAACACTAATTTTGTTTTATCTATTAAAAATATTTGCCAATATATTTAATTTCATTTTAAACAACACTTAGGTATTATGTGATCAGCATTTGTTTTTTTAATATTTATTATTTTACATATTTAAAAGTTATTTCATAAAAATTTTCAGTAATTATATTAAATGTTGCCAGATGTGAAAAAGTCGATGTGAAACTTCCTGTGAACATATAAGAATTCAAATTTTATTAATTTTCAGGTAATTGTGCATATCATAAAGCAATTCACACGTAGGTCATATAATTAACATATTCATGATAATAAAACACGGATATCTCTCAACAAACAAAAATCTTCATTATATTTATGTTGGCTGATACATGATAACAATCTAAGTTTTGAATCTTTGTTTGTTTGTTTTGTATTCTAGGCAGCAGCTCTTTTAACTAATTGTAATTTTTGTGTATAGTAGTAAAATTCCCTAATATTTATCCCTTATATGCTAAAAACACGGCAATGTGCATTTTGTACATGTAAAATTATGAATTTCACGGTCCTTGATATGTGAGAACCAGTAACTAGTGACTCCTTTGGAATACACAATACCGTTAATGAATCGTATGAAGTACATTCATTTCAGTCAAGAATTCTTCCACAACTAAAGTCATTGAATTTTTTTTTTCAAAAGATATTTTAAGGAAATAGAGGAAAATGGTTTTTATTGGGTAAAAATCTTATGCAGATAGCTAAATGGATACTACCAGTCACTTTGGTAAAGGCAAACTACAGTCAGGTTTTTTTTTATATTATTTGGGGAAAGTGAATAAGTTTGGGAAGGCGGAGCCTTGAATTTAACATTGTAAAAATTGACAGCAACTGTCTGATATTTCATTAATTTTTAAAACACTCAGTTTGCCTAGAACTGTTTTCGGTATTTATTTCGCTTCAAATGTTCTGCATTTATTCCGTTGTAAAATTGTATAAAGTATTGCCAGCCCGATTGCCAGTCACATGAGCTTAAAGGGTAAAATGTGAACTCCACAGAGATATGTCGGATTTGACAACTTATATCCAAGACGAAATTGTCTATTTCTACCAGTTCGGCCTTTTTCAACTAGGAGATCGCATTTTTGACAATTACATCTTTGTCGCATTTTTTTATTTTTATTCTAAACGAGACGGACCGTACAGCAATTCAAGCAGTATTTACATTAGCAACTGATGATATACACTCCGGAAGTAATACAAATTGATAAACGTTATAATCGCTAAGGGAGATAACAACACTTATTAAAATGGCCTACACATGTGATTTAATATAGTTTATTGTTTACATAAAATCATGTACTGGATGTAGATGATATTTTCACGGTATGCACGTGTGCCATATCTGTTTTTATTAGCATTTTGGATTATATATAATAAGTAGATAATGTTACATCAAGGATGAAGGTCTAAAAAAAGACAGTATAAAAGTCCATGAACGAAAAGTAAGAATTTGGCTTGCATGCACGAAACACAGTGCAATAAGGGCATTAATCAATCACTGAAACCCTGAAAATGAAAATCACGATGCATGAAAATAACCCTTTACCACCTACAATAAACATATACACTGTCAGTCACAAAGCACAATGCACAATGTACCAGTTCAGAAATTGTACGGCATTCTGGGATTGTGATTTTTCGCGACGTCACTGATTGGTCAAGACATATTTCGCGCGTACGGAATTTCTGAATCGGTACATAATGTACAAAGTCGATGTCAGAAGAAGTCATTTGAAATCAAATATTACCGAAATGCTAAAAAGGGGCAAATAAGTCTTCAGTTAGCCAACTTTTGTCAAATTTACACAAAGTTAAAGTTGGTTCTTGAATTTTGTTTTTGATCAAGAATTTTCAACTTTCGTAAAGATTGATGAATTTATTTTAACAGATTATTGTAAGATATATATATTTTTTTAATTATATAATAAAACAATTACGGTCTTCTGTATCGGTCGATATCGGTTTGAACAGACCTCTGAATATCAATTATATTGTCTGGCGCTCGATATCGGTTTAAAAAGACCTCTACAGAAGACCATAATTGTATAATACAAGTGCCACATTTTTCACGAATAAAATACTATTATATAACATAGTTCTCAATCATGTTTTTCAACCTTTTTTTTGTTTTGAAAATGATTTCAGTAAGTATAGCTCTGTCTAAAATTTCTATATGGCTCCGTTCTGAGTAAGGGGGCCATTCGTAACCCTCAACCACGGGTTTCTACTAGTTCGGTATAATAAATATGAAAAAGAAAGGAAATGGGGTAAATGTCAAGGAGACAACATCCCATATCCAGATTAAAACACTTATTTAATGGCTATTTCAAAAATAGTAAGATTATGGTTCCTCTCGACATCAACTATTTCCCTCCGATTCGCGACCGGAAATAGTCTTGTCTCGGGGAACCATAATCTTGCTATTGCTCTAATAGCCAGTAAATAACTATATACAATGTTAACACGGAGGAACATTCTCGAAATAACTATTATCTCTGAGAGCAGGGATAGCGGACGAATTCTGGAAGACTTTAGACATGTTTTCGTCCTTGAGTTCTATGTATTTGAATTAGAAATATTTGTTTTTGCTACATTTTGTACATTGTGCAATAGTATGTGAAAAAAAAGATGTCTTTTTTGTAGCCTATATTTGTGCCCTCGATCGCTAGTAATAAGACATTAAATTAGGTATCAAATCAATGTTTGCATTAAATATGTGCAAGTCACTATTTTTTATACAATTCCATAAAACATTTAAACATCATGAATGTTTTGTGTTTAACGCCTTTTACAAAAACTGAGTAGGCCAGCCAGAAATCAGGCAATTAGAAAAGGGGTCAAATAGAAAATGAAAGGAAATTGTTGGGATATTTCTTAATAAAACAACAGGATATTCTACAAAAATATGCATGATTGTCCAGAAAAAAGGGGTTCAAAGACACGGAACCCCCCTGGATCCGCCAATGGAAATAGTAATTTATATACATACATGTATATAGCAAATAACGCTATCATTTCATCACTAAAGTATTTATAACTTACACGTCTATATATTGTTATGATCACGACAAAAATAGCCTCACTTTCTACAAACAGAACACTAATTGAATGTATAGACGCCTTTTTTATAGGTTATTGTCCAGTAGCAGTAAAATAATGCTACATGCTGTCATTGACTGCATCATTGTGTCGCAGATTATTGGGTTTTGTGGCACAAGTAAATGTCAATTGTTAAACAGTCGTTGTTGTCTAGATGAAGAAACGTTCAGACAACAAGCTTAACGGTGCAAAATAAATAGACGAATGCAATGAATTGAATTTATAGTGGAATGGAAGTTGTATCCCAAACACATCCTAGGTCAAATTAATAACTCAATCAGTAACTCTCTGTAAAAAGAATCCTTTATTTGCTTAATCTGATCTATTGAAATACTCTTCACAAAGCTGACTATGAAAAACGCCCAAATGTTATACAACCTTTTGGTCTTCGTATCAAACCACACCATGAATCTGCTAATATAAATTTAGATGAAATAGCTCCTATAGAAACTCCCAAAAAACCTCCATGGCTGAACCCAAAACCAACATTTAATTTTGAACTACGCAAACACAAAAAGGTTGATACCAATCCTCTGGTTATCCAGCAGGACTTTGCAAGAATTAAATCTGAACATCCTGAATACTTGCAAATTTACACAGATGGCTCTAAGGATGGAGACAGAGTGGCTTCTGCAGCCCTTTTTGGGGATCGTGCAGCAACTCTTCGATTACCATCCTCTAGTTCCATATTTACTGCTGAAGCTAACGCTATTTACTCAGCACTTAAATTTGTAGCTTTATCGCAATCAAATAAATTCATGATCTGTTCCGACTCCTTTTCTTGCCTATTGAAAACACCCAATTATTTTGAAAATAGCCGAATTCTACAAATCACTTGTAGCATTAGGCAAAGAAGTCATTTATGTTTGGATCCCTAGTCATGTGGGGATCTATGGAAACACAGTTGCTGACCAGGAAGCCAAGGATGCACTAGATGATGAGATGGCAGATTGTCCAGTGCCGTACACTGACATGAAGCCTTTAATCGTTAAATACATTTTAAAGTTATGGCAGGCCAAATGGGATCTGCAAATAAATAATAAACTGCATGGAATACAGTCAGACGTCGGTAAACAAGTCGGTTCCTGTGGTAAAAACCATAGGGAACAGGTAGTGCTGACCCGATGTCGTATTGGACATACTAGAACAACACATAGTTTTATCCTCAACAGTGATGATCGACCTGAATGTATTCCATGCAATTGTCCTTATACAATTCAAATGTTTTAATTGAATGTGTAGATGCCGATATCAGGCGTGATTTTTATTCTGCTCATTGTCTTAAAGACCTATTTACAAACGTCGCTGGCGACAAAATCGTTCAATTTTTAAAAGCAATCAATTTATTTAGTAAGATTTAAATGGATCAATTTTAAACAAGCTTCTAATTTCTTATATTGTTATTGTTAAACCAAAAAATTACTATTATGTTTTTAACATTTTACACATCTGTTTTACTTGTATAAAGCTATATGGTTTTATATTAATATTTTATGTATTTATAAAAATTGTTCAATAAACCCAACAGTTCTCGCCACAATATAGCTGAAATATTGCTGAAGTTGGCGTAAAACATCAATCAATCAATCAATCTATTGAAATAAAAATATACAATCTGAAAACAAAGTATTCATGAAATTGAAGTGTACTAATAATGTTTCCTACATGACTATTACTTCTTTAAATCAGTCACAATAACAGAACTTAGTCGACCATAGAACAATCTAAGTAAAATTAGATCTACCAATTGTTTCCTACAGTCACTACCATGTAGTGACTACAGGGAACAATTGGTTGATCTAATTTTAAAAATTCCAGTCTATTCTAGTTGTATATGCGAAATTCTTTCCAGTTTGAACATATTGAGAATTAGTAAAACTGAAAAAAGCCCTCCTTATATGTAAAGATGCCATTACTGACACACTGACCACGTATGTTAACCTGCTGTTTCTTTCGTTTGAGCGTTCCCGGTAAACAATTTCTGTAATTGGCAACAATAAACAATGTTTACATTTTAAAAATGTTTTCTAAGATTCAATCTTCAATACAAACACCTTTTTAGAAACCATTGCAGGTTTATCGCCGGTCACAAAAACACAACCAATTATATTGCCTAGTAGTCAGGTAAATTTATTCACTAATCTTAAATTTTAATGCACCCATGTGACGTGCAGGCAAATTCCATATCTAAAGAAGGCTCATGACTTATACTTTAAGATTATACCGGTTGTAAAAGCGAAATGTGGTACATTTTCTCCAAAAACGGGGGACAAAGGTCAAATGTCATTTTTTTTATATTGCTCCTTTTGGACTTAAATTGTTTAATTGTGACACTTTGCAAATAAAATGTGATAAAAATGTCTAATTTCAGAAAGATTCAAATTTTACACGGTGGATGATGACGTCATTTCCTGGCATATTTTGTGAGAAAATGGAGATTTCATACAATCAAACGGTTGTCGTCATTATTCTCTGAATGATTTAACGAAAATACATTTTTAGCATTAAAATTTCAAAGTATACTATGTATAAAATTTGTGAAAAAGAAAACAAGAACAGAAATGACATGTATCGAACTAAATAATGAGATGAAAGATGGACTCATTCTACTGGAATAATTGGATAAATGCAGAAGCTTAACCGACAGAAAAAATACTGAAAATCAGATGTCCTGTTGCTTGATTTAGTTACCGACCACGTGAAGGTCGGATAAAGCGTGTTGTATATTTTATTTTCCTTTTTTGTTTTTTTATATTTTTAACTAGAAAAGAGGGGGGCGTATTTACAACGTTAAGTAATATGAGATGCATAAAAAGATATTCTGTCATGTCTGCGTGTTTAATTAATTTTATTGTTCAGTTCTTTTCACAACGTCATAACGTATATATACAATTTTATCGTGCTTCCTTTAGTTTTATGGCGTTCTTGTTAATTTTTGTTTATTAGTTTTGTCTTTGTCATGCTGTCTATATTCGTGTTGGATATGAATTGCCGCGATTTTGGAATTCCTCCTTTCCTCCCGTTACCGTTATTCGTTTGCCGATGTACTATATTTCAGCATCGTTGTCAATATCAGATGACTCTTGTACGTCAAAATGTTTTAACAATTTCCATTTCCTGTCAAGGGCACAAGTCGGTGTGGATAATGCTTTGCTTTGCTCGTAACAAATGCAACCACGATTGCAAACAAACCTACCTTCAGTGCAAAAGGGTTCTCGTAAAAAGTCTGATGGCATTATTCCAAGAAAAAGAACTGGTCCGAGACCAGTGCTTCCTTTTTGCCAGCCGAAATCCAAAGGCGATGCTAAAAGAGGTTTCGCTAGATTGGATGTTATCCAAACTTTTGATTTTAAGATAGACCTGAGGGCATCATCTTTGCTAGCAAAAGGTAACGATCCCCTCAATAGCTAGTGAAGATGGAGATCATGTTGTTTAAATGACGGTTTACACTGTGGTAGTTTAGCAAGACAAGTCCCATTGGTTGTTGTCAGTTTGATAAGTTTTTTTTTTGTTGCTCATGAGCAGCTACAATAGTAAGACAGTGTCTTACTCCATCTTAGGATGCACAAAGGCCATGATTGTTTAGTATCTGAGACAAGTTTTTAGAACCATAGATATGGGTGATTTGTAAAGCAAGTCCTTATTGAAACAGAAAATAATTTTATGTTAACAGAAACAATACATTCTGCTATTGATAAACATTTACGGGGAATTCCAAGAGGACAAGAAGTGATATATACATAGTGACTAAATACCGAAGTTACCGTGAATTTAAATTCTGCATATGCACATTTCGACAACTTATGTCTCTTCAGTGCATATAAAATCTAAACGTTTGGAAGACCATCAACTCAAAGATGTTTAAAAACTGATAGAGAACAAATAACCAATATGATCTAAATGTGAAGCCTAAATCAGCTAAGGACAGAGCTTTGCATGAGGGAGATACTCTTTAGTTTTAAACAAAATTTACAAAAATTTAGATATTGAAAGGTTCAAAATAGAATCGGCTTTCGGGTCAGCACCGAAGTACTGACTACTGGGTTGGTGAATACCCTCGGGGACTAACAGCAGTCCACCAGCAGCGGCATCGACCAAGTGGTAACAAATGACTAAATACCGAAGTTACTGTGAATTTAAATTCTGCATATGCGCATTTCGACAACTTATGTCTCTTCAGTGCAGATAAAATCTAAACGTTTGGAAGACCATAAACATAGCAGACGCGAAAGTGGAGTCGTCAAGAAGCCAGCACAAAAAGTCAAAGATTGAAATATTTGATTTAGAATAAGATGAATTTGATATTTGATCAGGAATAGGATATTCAGTTTCTCATATAACACACGACGTAAAATAACGAAAGTGCATGCAAAATTTGATGCTCGAGAAATCCTTGTTTAATATTTTTGTAATCTAGAGCAGAAACCTTACATACCTCCGCCTTAATACTTGTTTGCAGAAACAATAGTTTCTTAAAGTGAAATTGTGCTTCTGAAAACTCAATTTTGACATGCAATAACCTTGCTATGACTGAATTTGTTGTATCACCAAGCCAAAATTTTGTCCAGTTTTTGTTGAAGTTGGCATTGGTTTGTTGTGTCTATCGTTTCGATCATCTTGGAGATACTTAGATTTTTCAGTTACTGTGCTAATGTGAACACTTTTTCGTGAATGAACAAATCATTTCTTAATGTATCAAAGGGTCCCATATCAGATATGAAGAACTGAGACGAATCATCGTCTCTTCAGACACCAAAACTTCATCAATGTCATCCTTTAAACGTTTCAATAAATAGTTGGTCATACAATACAATGCGTTTGCAAAATGTTAAAATGTTTACAATTGATTTCATAGCATTTTGTGGTCAGAAGTTAGTTTTTTTCTTTTTTTTTTTGTTTTTTTTTGTTTGTTTGTGTGTGTGTATGTTTTTTTTTGTACTTCTGTGCATGTTAATTTGTGTAGTTTTCGGTTGATTTGCAAGTCTTCAATTTGACAAAAGACACAAGCAGACCAATCTGTACTTATTTTGTTGGATATTGTCAGGACTTGGATATTGAGCCTTTTAGGGGTTTTAGAGATATGGATTATTTGCTCTTTTTATTTTAGGGATATTGATAATTGACTTTGTTTTAGGGATATGGATTATTTATGAAATACAAAAAAATCCTGTAATATTTTTGAAAAGTGATGTCAATTTTGGGGATTCTGCAGAACATTTCAGGGATATGGATTATTTGCTTCAATTTTTTGGGGGATATTTCTAGGAATATGGATTATTGATATACCCCCTATACAAGGCTCGCTTTTCACTGCCGAGGCAGTGTATGAACCCAGTTAGCAAACGCAAAAAAAGAGGCAAATGAAAGTTTTGTTTAACTGTAAAAGAATTGCTGGTTGAATTTTACAGTTGTTTTGACGTGGAATTCTGTCATATAAATACAACAATGCCGTTCCCTTTTTGCAGATGGGACTGTTACATTTACTTGGGTGTGGATAACCATCGAGTTCAGGTTCGAGTTAGAGTAAAAGTTCGAGTCACAGTTCGAGTTAAAGTTCGAGTTACGGTTCGAGTTAAAAGTCGAGTTATATTAAACTCGAATTGTTGTTTTTCTTGTACCATATATCGAGTTATGTTTCGAGTTAAGATTTATTTCAACATTCTTCTTGTATTATTTCTGAGGTAATGACTAATGACTAAAAAGGAGATCAGGAATGTGTGCTGGTTGTTCTCATGGTACCGCTATTCCATACCTTTTGCAATCATTTGGCTGTAGATCATGGTAAAAAAAATAGTATATATACTGTTATTATTATTTAAATTGATTGATTGTATTATTACTTAATACGTATGAAATTTTATAACAACAAGTATTAAAAGAAGTTAGGTCATCTTCTAAGATTTTTCCCTGAAACACGTCTATAATGTGTGTCAATTCCTTGTCAACATTTACAAGTATTCCTGGATTTATACATAACTCGACGTTTAAATTAGTTTAAATCATAATTCATTTTTCGAGTTGACTTGAATATTAACTCGGACTCGACTTTTAACTCGAACTGTAACTCGAACTTTAACCCGATCTGTAACTCGAACTCGAAATTTTACTCGAACTTTAACTCTAAATCTAACTCGAAATCGAACTCGAAGGTTATCCACACCCCTTTTACTTTAACAGGATTAGTTGTTCAGATATACCTTGTGATCAACATAACAAATAATAAATACAAAGCTTATTTCTGTTAAAAATATTTTTCAAGACAATAATTTTATACTTTATAAGGATTGAATTCTTATTAATGTGCAAATTTCTTTATGCATATAATAACATAATCAGATCATGTATGAAATGGATATTTACAGGTGAATGTACAAATGAATGTTGGTAAAGATATGCAACTAAGTTCCTGCATTTTAATAGTTACAGATAAATACAATAATTTACTTTTTAAAATGCTTTTAAGTGTCACTTTTACTTAGGAAATTGGTGCATATAGTTCCTATTATATAAAATATAAATTTAACAAGAGAATCGAAACTCCTTTTTAAGCGAAACAGAAAAGGTATACTTGACTGTTTACTACAGATGCAATTTAAAAAAACATGTTTAGGTAATAATATTTAAAATTTTGTCAAATCATATAATTCTAACTAAGAGCATAAAAATAGAACCGAAAGGTGAACTTCGAAAAATAAACGTGCAAGTTGAATGTAGAGGGCTGAAGTTAGATGCAATGATCTGCTACAATCTTGAAAAGTGAGATATCACTGCCATCAATCGATCTAAATTGCAGCCAATGCTATGACGAGAAAAAGTTCAGAGGAACGTCTGGTTATGATTTGGCGGAACTTTACAAAATGGCAAACAAAGCTCTTTTTTGGTGTCGTGCGATGTTATGAAGCATACATTTTTAAAATTAAGAACGTCATCATACCATTCTAAGATTAACATGTTATGAAGCAAAATAACTTTTCATTCTGTCAAATATTCGTGACTCTGGAGCATTTTGCCGTAAGAGGGGGTCAGATTCTTATATTCCGGCTCCGATTTCCAAACGTACTACATTGATTATTAAACAATAAACTGAGAAGATATTTGTAAACATTACAAGGGAATGGTCGGATAGTATGATGAAATTCTATTTTTTTTTTCGATTTGTGCTTTAAAACATAGCAAGACACCAGAATAGAGCTTTGTTTGCCATTTTCAAGGATCCTTCCAAATCATATCCGGGCGTTCCTCTCAACTTTTTCTCGTCATAGCATTGGCTGTGATTTAGATCGATTGGTTGCCGTGGATATGTATCTCGGGATTTTTTGATACTGCCGTCAACGGAATTCCTTAGAAAAATATCAAAAGTTGATGGATTCTGAAATATCATCGTTCTATATTTAGGAGTGAAACGTACCCTTAAGCGGTATAAATTCAACTCAAGATGTTAGTCCCAAATATGTTAATTTAATTAGCCTTTGGCTAGATTTTGTTTATAATTGTGACCGTGACTGGAAAAATGGGGTCAGATGAGGTAAATAGGCTTTTTCAGGTTTTCGCAATTTTGGAATGCATATCGATTGGATATACTGCTCTGAAAATATTTTCAACGAATTCTGTGTTCTTTTTGAGAAACAGGCAGTTTTGTGATTCGACACTAAATGACCATTATCTTTTGAATAACGATTTTTTTTACAACTGCAATAGTTAATATTTTAATATTGCAATGTTTATTTTTTGCTTTAAAACCTGCAGTATTTAATCATCAAAATAGAAATTGGGTCAGCGCCCCTTGTGTTTTTTTTTAAATAGAACGAAAAAGGATGTCACATGTCTCTATTGCAACGCCTTATGCAAGTATTTTGTACAACAATATAAAAAAGAGTGATTTGCTAGTTAGTTCGAGGAATATCCTAGATGTCGTCTTGTAGCAAAAATGTTTTGAAATGATAAGAGATTTTCCGACCAATGTTTCAACAGGGTTACCGACGACCAGACCTTCATATATTGCTAGCAATGTTACAACAATATTACCGATGACCACTCCTAGACGTTACATTGAAGCAATGAATATCTCAGAAATGAATTGAGTGATTTTGCCAACAATGGACTACATCGTAGATTTGATTATTGTAATTAATGTCTTTGAAATAGTTAGACCTTGCTGCTAGCATTATTTCCGACCACCCAGACTTAGAAATCTGTAGATTGTGTATAGGTTTTCGTGATGCATCTGTGTATCCAAATCCATTTTTTTCATTATCTTGATTATTATTCGAATTCGCCGTATTTCTATACTTTTCCCTTCCTTAAAAAACATCAAACAAAAAATATACTATGGCGCCAACTGTCGCATGGAACTTAAAATTATTTAGATGATTAGCTTTCATTTTAATTGTCTTATCTCGCTATGTAAATGTGTCTTCTGCTTTGAAACCACAATGATTTAAACTCTATTTTTGTCAAACCGGGAAAGGTCAAATTGTTTCTGTTACACAGTGCTGGAGTATCTGTTCAAAAATTGCAAAAGTCGCTGATGAGTTATTTATTCCATCCCACAATTACTATAAATTACAAATACCGAAGTTGTTCTAAATTTAGTTTTGCATATGGGCATTTCGAAAACTTACTCAGCAGAGCAAATCAAATTAAAACATTTCAAAACCAGTAGCATTCAAAAAATCCGATAGAGAGCAAATTACAAAAAAGCTTACTTGAAGCCAAAATCGAGTTAGAATAAAGCTATACACGAGGGATATATACACGAGAGATATCCATTAGGGATGACCATTTGATTTTCGGAAGGAGGGGGCTTGGGCGATTAAAATTCTAATCCTACTTACCATGAAAATGAATAATTTAATTATGGTTTGAAAAAAAAAATATACAAATAAATAATGTGATGTCCCATTTGAGATGTCGGTTGGGTGGTAATTGATAAAAAAAAACCAAAGATACTGCTGCTGATGAGGAATCAATTTCCGAAATGGCCATACAGCTCATTAAAATTATTGCAGTTGGAGTTAACATATGTGTTATGGTCTCATGTTCATTTACTCCATATCCTTTCGTGAAATATTGTATACTGTAAAAGAAGTAATTTTCGCTATTTTCGCGGTTGACAAAAGACCGCGAAAATTAGTACCCGAAAATACCTCAGAAACAATCATAAGTATGAAAAAGAAAGGAAATGGGGTAAATGTCAAGGAGACAACATCCCATATCCAGGTTAAAACGACCAAAAACAAAACATCTAGGGGTCACCATATGGTCTTCAACATAGTGAGGAACCTCACACCATAAGGTACTCACTTGTTTCTAAACACCGCGAAAATTGATACCCGCGAATATGTCCCAATTCAAGAAACCGAGAAAATTAATACGTTTACAGTATTTAGTTTCTGCGTATGATCATTTTGACAAGTGATAATTGTAAATGACGATGCATGAGTGTAAGCAAATTTGTACCATATATTTAAATGAGAATGATAACGTACTACATGCAAATATAACATTACAAATGTTTGTGATGTTTTGGCTTTCGTTCTGTTGTCTGGATTCTTGGGCTTATGGACTGTAGCTTCGATACTCGTTTCAAATTATTTTTTTATATCCCAACAACAACAACCAAACATCTCTGATGCTGTACCAAAACCCTAAATATTAGAAGAAGTTTGTAAAATAAAAATTCTTTGAACATATAAAAATGGATATGACTTTTGCCCCTGCTCTGTCATTTACATAACTTCGTAAACACTGGTCATTTCAAAGCTGTATCCTTCTTGTATGTTAATATAACATTCTAATGCATTATTTATATAACGAAGGTTTTGATAGGTCAAAACTGACCGTCAATTCCACCATCTACACACCTGTGACAAAGTAGGTTCCCTGTTTAGTCTGGTTCCTAATATTGTTACAAATTCACAAGTTAAAAATAGAACATGAAATTGATTTGTTGCATTAGAATCGCAATAACAGTACATTATTTGAATACCCGAGGGTGTCAATCTTGATTTGACGGTCAAAATATCCGTTTACAGGCTCCGCTGCGCGTCGCCTATAAACTGCATTTTGACCGTCAAATCTACGATTGACGCCCTTGGGTATTCAAATAATGTACTGTTATTGCTTAAGTCGCCAACCTTCCGTACAAATTAAAGAAATCATAATATTTGAAATTTTGAAAAAAGAAAAGAAAAAAAAAAGAAAAACTATTATATTTGTGATTATTGTCGATAGTCAGGTAGCCAGAGAAATTATTTGAAATCTTCTCTTAACTATAGCCATTTCAATTTTCGGATTAATTTTACATTACAAATTGCAAACAGTGTCAATATCAAGAAAAACATAAAAGGTCAATAATATTTTGACTGCTTAAGAATTTTAAATGCCTCATATTTTATTTGCACGCATAAATACTAGTCAGACTCATTTAAAAGGTCCATAGACATGTATACTTAATAACACGTTTTAAACATATTAAATACACTGCCATTTCCTCGGTCTTTGTCTTGAAAAAATACAACACAATTATATATTTATTCATATTGTTCCGTTGTAAATAAGAAAGTCCCGAAGTCACCGTGAATTTCATTTTCTGCAAATAATTTAACAACGGCTGTAGAATACCGAATGAACACTAAAAGGAGTGGTTATTACCAAAATCGAAGTCCAAAACATTGCCGAAACAAGATCACAGAAAACAATGACGTCAGACAGCTACAAAACACAGAAACACAAACAAAACATTCAAAACCAATGTACTCGCAGTGTGGACACCCAAGAGACTAGATTTACATCAAGTGACCCGGAAGGGTAAGCATGCGCTGCTCTGCTAACAGCACCTGTGATACCTTACGCGAGGTCTATAAGGTTTTGAAATGTATGTTTGGTAGCTACTTAAACGCATAGAAAACCAATTAATATCCATGGTACGTGTTTCTACTCTAACCCTCAAACAGCAAACAAGTTAATATTTGAAAAAAACCAAAAAAAAAAAAAAACAAACAAAAAAACAAAAAAACTTTAACTTTTCTTTAATATTCGGACAATTAAAAGGACAAATCGCTACACGAAGACACAAATGAAATCTAGAGAACAACACAAAAAAAAAAAACTAAAAGCACTGACAGTACGACCAAATAAAAACAGAGAGTGACATAAGGTGTTCCGGGAGGACAAGCATGTCCTTCTGTTACTCTGACACTGTCAGTGATTTAATATAGGAAAAGGTCAAAATCGGTATAGTCTATCGCAAGCATCATAGCAATAACCAAATTTGTACTAAAAGCTCCTCATAATGATTTAATAAAAACTTAAAACCAAGATAAATATACATTTATTTTCGTACTTCATCTGACAGTTACCATGTATATAGCTTTAACAATAAAGAACCGATGAGTAATTAACTATATAAGTTTTCTTCTAAGCATTATTTATCTCAGTTTTTTAACAAGAATTTTAGAAGATTGTCGTGCGGTGGCTTGCTAAAAATTGTTGAAATGTAAACGACCAGCCATTGGCGGATCCGGATGGGGAGGGTTCCGGGGGTTGGAACCCCCCCTTTTCTGGGCAATCGTGTATTTTTTAATGAATATACTGATGTTTTATTAAAAAATACCCCCTAAAATTTTCGCGCCTTGCTCCGCTCGGCGAAATTTCCTTTCATTTCCAATAGGAACCCCCTCTTTTCTAATTGCCTGGATCCGCGCCTGCCAGCGATTAATACTTTTTACAATATTCGTAAAACGGCGATAAGTTGTCACATGCTCCTGATTTTGATTGACTTCCGTGGTTGGTAAATATCTTTTGTCATTTCTTCCCAGTACTCTAGTTTTTTTAAGATCGAACTGTTTTCATAAGAATATAAATCGATCCTGAAGTGATCTGAATAATTTTTTAATTTTAGCCTACATCAAAAAAATAATATATATTGAACCGGTTTAACTTCTAAAAAAATCAGCGTTCATCACAATACGTAGAAGACATATTCGATGTTGGTTACTCATGCATTTTCCGTCGAATTTCGGCCTTGTAATAATATACAATCATTGGATATGAGTGATACATGTGTACGTCAAATAAAGAGCGGCATTCATGTATTACTGCATAAAATTTTAAAATGTTTGTATGTCCGGTTCATCAGCTTCTTTTTTGTATACAGAAAGTTAACATGGTTAATGTCAATATGTGTTGAAATAGAAAACTTATGTATATCGTCTTATTCTTTTTTCCCAATATACAGGATCTTACTTTTCTTATTAACTCAAGACGGCAAATTATATCAGATCTTTTAAACTTTCAGAATTACAGAATATCAGATGAAAGAATTACAAAAAAACAGGATAACAGTAAACACCTACAATGGCCGGGAACTACAATCACATGCCACAATTTACAAGCAAATTCACTAAAAAAAACAATAATGAAAAAAAGAGACAAACAAAAAATTAAATAACGATAGGAACTCGGGATAGCCGGACTTGCTACCGACACTAGCAAAAGCCAGATGGGTACAAAACCTTTAGAAGTATTTTTAATTCGGAGATCAGGTATATTTATACTGAATTAACACTAACATTGGTTTTATAATTGTTTGCTAAAATAAGAAGAATACAGAAAAAATGTCAGTTTTGAAATATCCTGCGGCATTGAATGCGAAGTATTTTTTTTAAATTATACGGACTTAAAATTGTATGAACAATCTGATAAAATATTTTTTCGGCCATTGTTTCTCCTGCTGATAATCTAAAGTTGCACTATTGTTTTACTACAAACGTATCCGTGTAACATTGCTTTGGCACCAAATACGCATTATATGCACATCGCAAACGTTTTTGATACTATTATATGCACATTATATGTACGCGTGGTCACAGGATATGCATTCTAAACTATGTATTTTTCACGACCCTTTGTTTGATTCCAACGTACACACCTAGAAATTAAATTTGAAAAAGAAAAGAATGATAGGAATGTGTCTCAACTTAGCGGAAAAAAAGATCTTTTTTTTTAATTATTAACCGCTAAATGGATTCATGTTTCAGTTTAGAAAGTCAACGTATTAAAGTAAATGTCAGATCGCGGCAAGTAAGGTAATAAAATATTGTACAATAGGTAAATATGCTTTTGAAAAGATGACGTCATTTCTCGATAACGTTATTGCCGCATCTGACCCCATTTTCTAAGACGTGATAAAATGGAATATTAAATACTCTATTACCGTACTGAGAAAAATATTTAAATACCAAAATCCGGAATAGTCCAATCGATTTCGTGTTATTTTACCATACTGAGATACATTTATCATGATGTTAGCGCCTCGGTAGTTTTTTTTTTAATGACATGACCCGCCAAACTTAGCACAATGCCGCACACCCCTTTTGTATGTATCTCTTAGCTGTGTCGCTGAAATATAATGCAAATACTTTGTTCAATATTATTACTCTCCATGAAGAAATATTTTTGTTTCATCTTAACAATCGAATATAATTTGGATAATGAAAATAAACAAAGCGGCTGAAATTGTAAGTTAAATTTGTTTATAGTTGATGTTAAACGTGTTCAAAGCAAGAAACAAAAATTAACTTGGCGACGATAAAATGTCATTTAAAGGCGGAACGGACGAACATTGGGTGGACAAAGTTCTTGTAATTAAAGATAGCAAAAGATTCTTGTAGGCAAAGAATGAAATAAATGATTCCAAAGAAATCTACAAATATATCCTTATTTACTTTAGATGTAAGCATTGTTTCTAAGTACTCGATCAAACTATAAATCCAGTAGTCACTATGCACAGAAAGCGTATACTTAAACATGACTGGTGGATTAAACGCCCAACTAATTTGTATGTAAAGTAGGGAGATACATGTAATTTCAGACAATGATGCAACGGACTGACCAATATGGGATTAAAGAGCAAAAAGATTATATTGAGGTAATCTACGCTTCGCTGAGAATAACTTTATTGCTCCCTTAAACCATAAAGTGATATATCGGAAAATATATTTTATTTAATCAGGGTACCAAAAAAAGGGTACATAAGTCTTCAAAAAAGTAAAAATCAGTTAAATGTTTTAATAAAATAAAATTTATGAAGAGATTAAAGCTTTCATTGATCAGAAGTTTTGTTGCATGGTCGAGGAGATGTATATCTTTCATTTTTCCCACCGAAATGTGCATAAGGGTCTGTATGTCATGGCATGTGATTGGACTTTGAAGAGACAACTGATACAACAACATCAGCATCTTACCTGCATCTTTACCTTCATTTTGACAACTCGGGACAGTTAAAATCCAAACTTTATGACAAACGTGATTATTTTGACTCTCCAATTGGGAACTTTCCATTTATATAACTTTCCAGTAGTTATATACCCACATCTCCAGCATATAGATTCTACATTTTCTAGGTCATTAGCTTCTGTCGTGCATGTAATGGGTATGTCAGTAACGTCAATAGAGCGAAATTACTATCTCAAAAGTTACTTAGCCAGGGTTATGTTCAATCACTGTTACTATCGTCACTCAAAAAGTTTTATGTTCTTTATCACGATTTAACTTAAGCTTATTATTACAATGTGTCTGTATAACAAGTGAAAATGGACATATTTAAATATATCTCGAGACCAATAACGAGTTTTACACTACAGTGGACTTTTCACCTACAGTGTGACAGCTACTACATATGTAGCAGATCATACTTACCCTTCCGGAGCACCTAATGATGACATTCCTGTTTTTAGGGATTCACACTGTTTGTGCTGTATTTTTTGTGGCGTTTATATTGTGTTATGTTTGTTTAGTCTTCGTCGTTTCCGTTCACCGTATGTATGTAATCCTTATATTGCCATGTATTCTGGATGTATGATTTTAGCTCTTGCTTCGAGATTCATTTGAAGATATATTTGTAGTGTCCGGAAGTTTAAAAATTAAACCGGAAGTACAGATCAATTTAAAAGGGCTAGAAAATAGCGAACTTACTAACGATGGTCTAAATGAAACTTATCAAAAAATTGTGAAAATTTATTAGAGTAATGGTCTTTTTTTCATTTTGGTCTTATGGACTTCTATGCTAGTATCTATTTAAATTAACAATTAAAGGATATGGAGTAAATGTACATTAGACAAGGTCTCTACAAAATGCATAATTAAAGCAAGCAATAGAAACACGCTTTTATAGTTGTTCTTCAAAACCATTATTTTTCATTCTCGAATGACCCCTTAATCTTTTTTTCATAATTTCATTTCATGCTTCTTTATGTGCATTCAGGTAAACAATTTATTAAATCCTATTCATTTGGTGTCAGATTTTAAAACATTGAATGTGTCAACTATGCGATCAATCCGGACAAGTTTGAATCAAGTGTATCTCGAAAACGAGACAGCATTGCTATCAAAAAGCTTCACTATTTCATTTTTATTTTTCTTACAAAAAATATACTAATCTAAACACATATTTCTTTCAACTAACCTGCATAAATACCTAAAAGAGACAGTTTTAGATGAAAATAATATGGCAAAATTTGTGATTCTTTTGCAGACTCGAAAATATAAACATGATGTGGTATGTTTCCATTGATTTATTTTTTTTTTAATTTTGGAGGGGGGGGGGGTTAGGATTTTTTTATATTGATTCAGGTTTCTCACTCTGTTGAAGCCCATACGGTGACCCCTAGATGATTTTTGTTTTGGTCGTTTTAGCCTTGAGATGGGATGTTGTGCCCTTTCTATTAATCTATGCAGCAATTGTGTAAGGCAAGGTCATCACGTTAACCATCTGTAAATCACTTGACGTCTAGAACAAAATAAATGTTGTAGTCGTAATAAAATGTTAGATAAAATGTCAAAAATTAATAAACTATTTCATTTTAAATATTTTGACTGCAACTAATATCAAGAAGTCTGATGATTAAACAATACAAGAATTAATTGGGACCAACAGTGGTGATTGCATGGGTGATTGCATGTTTTTATTTAATAAATATTAGATCTGACGGAAAATATTTGTTGAGGAAAATTTTCTTTGTCAAGCAATAAATTATTGGAAGAAAGAAAGTTGTAAAACTAAACTTTAACAATGTCAAAGAAATTATTAAGTCGTTAATTAAGACAATAAAAAATTTCCGACGAGACAAGTATCGTTTAGGAAGTCGTGAATAACATTTATCGACAATTTTATTTGAGAAATTAAATAAGACAGAAAAACGTACAGACTTTGAAGTCCTTTTGTTTCACAATTTATCAAAATATGCATACTTTGCATCAATTTTGAAAAATATGATATGAAATGAATCTGATGTTTACCTTGTAGAATTTGTGTCAAAAACTATTTTTAAACAAATAGATATTGTAGCGATAACTATTTAAAAGGGAGCAAAGGATTTTGATAGCGCTGCATTTTATCGGAAAACTTAAAGCCTTAGACTGACAGAGAATGATATATAAGTTTTCTTAACTTATAAAGATCGTGTACATGCATCATTGAATAGCTAATTGAGCTAGAATGTGATTTTTAACATTAGATAAATGATCTCTTATTCAAATATATATATAGAGGTATATACAGACGTGCCGCTGGAAGGGGCCTGTTTTTGCAGTTGTCAACTATATGAATGGGTAGTAATTTTTGACATCATATATTTCACGAAAGGATCATGTATATATATGGGTCGTAAATTAAACCAAAATGGTCAAAAACTCTACTGGTTGCTGTAATCAATTAAGTATTTATCATTATTTGATGTTTAAGAACATCCCTGCTGTGAAATTAAGGGTTTTCGGACTCCAATTACACATTTTTACTATACCGTTGGGTTACTTATTTTTGAAATTTACTTTATGAATGGGTCAATATTTTGTTGGGGGAACTATATGAAAGGGGGTATTTTCAAAATGCCAGCGGCAGGCCTGTACCCAATTCCACCTGAAGTGACCCCCCGTGAGTCAATGTAACTTAAGTTCCTCTAGTATGTATGGAGCACTGCATAGGAGAAAAAAAAGATATTCCATTTAACACTGCCGTTAACAGCACACGCACTTAATAAAAGATAACTTAATATTATTTAATTAAAAATATGGCCTACTTATAATCTAAAAAGTAGTTGGTACTGTTAGAATACATACTAACGCTCCGAATGTACAAAATGTATATATATTTTAACAGCAGTAAAACATATGGCGTCTATCAACATTAGCAACACATTGTTATTATCCAAATCAGTATAAAATACAACGGGTTAATAATTCTGAAAAGTAAAATTAGCATTTAATCTGAAAGTTTATTTGATTAATATTTAGACCTCGACTTGTTGTAGACTGTGTAATTTTTGCAAATAAAGGAATTATAAAACAATTCATATTTTTTATAATGTTTATTACTGTATATCTGCTTACTCACTGTCGTTATTGGGTAGTTTAATGAGAAGTTCACCACACAGAATTAGAAGTTGTAGAAGAATGCTATATATGATGCATCATTTTTTTTTATCAAATGTTACCATTTGGATGTGCCATATATCTTTGTCCGATTGTCTTGCTTTGACATCATTTCCTCTATCATTCTTGTTTTATTTTGAACACTTTGAATAAATTTTTAGCTCGTTTTAGTTACCATTTTTAATTTCTACCAGTTGAATATTGCTTTGTTTAATGTTTTCCTTTCACACTTTTTTGCAAGTGTATGTATAGATTTTGGCGAATTAATAAGTTGAAACACTTTCTACAGTTTACAAAAATAAAAAAATGCCAGGCCTTTTATCTTTTCTGAAGATTTACAGGTGATTGCCAAATTTTGTGATACGCACCACCTTTTATTATTACTTTCTTTGAAGAGATGTAAGTTCTCGGCATGATCATCTTGAGAAACCAAATTGTATAAGGTCAATTTCTAGTAAAA
>MJUU01064793.1:0-19209 GCA_002080025.1 Modiolus philippinarum
AATTAAGTATTACACAGTTACCACTGACAGTTACACGGCGTTTCTGGCTGGAAACCATATAATTATTAATTTCTGATCTACAATTTTAATTAATCTTGCATTTTAAGAAAAAGACAAATATATATCTGCTTAAAAATACTTAAACAAAGTATGTCATGTTTTGTGGACACCATAACAGTATTATAAAACTTGTAAAATGTCTCGGATAGTAGTGATAAACAAACATCCCCCTTTTTCTAATTTTCTTGATGTAATCAAAGTTGCAACATATAAAAATACCTGAAATGCAAAACTGCCTATATATTCAGAATAGTTATCTAAATAAATTTGTTAATACACTATTTCAAGATACTTATCTGATATTTCACAGTTCTCCAATATTTTGAATTACCCAAGGGAGATAATAAAAGATTCTAAACTCAAAACAAATCCGGACAATTAATCAGGCTTTGTCTTTAGTATTTATAGACTTTTTACAGTGTAAACTGTATTTTTCTTTTAAATAATAATTAATTGTCAGATAATTAGTAATCAATATACAGTTTTAGTGCTTTTTTCTGTGACTAAAAAGTGATTATTAGCAAATTATTTGAAATTTGTAGTTTGAAAGGAAAATAAGTAATTCAAAATTACTAAGTAAATGTTTCCGAAGTGTTAAGTAAAAATACAGTACGCGTAAAAGACCCATCAACCAAATAATACATACCTTTCATATTGCATGTGCAACCGTGCTGGTGCCGAAGAATGGGAAGAAAATTTGGTCATCTGCAATCGGAGTCCTTATATGTTCATTAATTTTCATAGTTGTCAATAGATTGTGAGACTTGAATTTTGGTATATTGCTCTTCCCTTTACTTTACCCCTTGCTCATCACGCAGAATCAAAACACTCGTACATTGCTTGGATGAACATAATAAACGTAACGTATCGTAAATGGTTAGTAAATATAAGTAATTGTTTACTTGAAAAAGGTAAATAAGACATTACTTAGTAATTCGTTAGTAATAATAAGTTATAATAAGTAATCTTAAGTAATTGCTCAAGTAATTCTAATCATTTATTTTACTTGAAATAAGTGATAAGTAATTACTAAGTAATCACTAAGAAATAGTAAGTAATTACTAAGAAATTGTAAGTAATTGTCAGTAATTAGTAAGTAATTATCAGTAATTGCTCAAGTAATTTTAAGTATTTCTATTACTTGAAATAAGTAATACGAAATTACTTAGTAATTTTTTTTTATGAGTGCATACCTAATAATAACCCTGACCTGAATCCTTTTGATGACTATAACCCAATGATGAATCCTAAAGATATGTGTAATCTTAATCTAAATGATATAAAACTTTGACTTGAAAATTTATTTCAATGATTAATGTATAACCAAACCCATATTTTTTTTTATGGCGAATCAATCTTAAACTACATATATCCAAAACTCAGTTTTAACTTAACCTTAACCATAACCATAATCTAACACAAATTTGACCATCCTAATCATTATACCAACGATACATAAACCCAACCTTAACAATACCAATATTCTAACACTGCAACTTCATCTTAACTCTTACTATCTAATGATAATATAATTCCAAACATAAACTTAATGATATAATGTATTTCATCTTACATAAAAGAATACATGAAATCATAACCATTAACTTAATTTGTAACTTACCCTTACCCTTAGTACTAGACTTTGGTACTCTAACCCTAACACTAATTTAATACTTTAATGAACCCTAAACTTTAATAATAATAATCTAATCCTTAATATTATTCAACCCAAACTGATGCATTTAATGTTACAGTATGTAATTCTTACACTATTTCACTATGCACAATGATACCATATGTAAACCCTCACCCTAGTAATAACCCTTACCTTTATGATAAATACTAAATTATATGATAAGATTCCAAATGATTTATATGATACTAACTTTAAACTCTCTGTAACATAGCCCTAACCCCAATGATGACATCCAGCAAAAACACAAAAACTTATAATGATAACTTAATCTAAAGCTTTCAAACAAACACCAACATTAATGATTGTATTATTCCCCTATGATGAAATTAGTTTTACCCTAAACAAAACTTAACCGTTATCATACAGCTGAACCTATTCCCTAATAATGACTCCTTCAAAACCCTAAACCTTGGGCTTTACTAACCATAGCTAAGTCTAAGCCATCCCTAACCCTAGCTGTATCAAGTCTGTTACCCCTACCATACTGATGGATATCATAATCCATTGAAAACACAAAATGAAACATCGTCGATACGGACGTTAATATGAAAAATTACAAGCATAAATGTTAAAAGATGAACATGAGGTAGGACAACATGAAAACCTATGAATGTGAACACCAATTACAAGTAGAAGTGTTGAAACATAAACATAAACTGACACAAAACATATAAAATTAACACAAATGTTAACGCCAAATTATAAACATGATGTTATTTATGACTATAAACTGACACAAATCATTAACGATATTGATATCTATATAACGTTATCCATGACTATGAACACAAAATATGAAATCACTTTGGTATGAATGGTAACATGTTGAAGACAAAATAAACAGGTGAAAACAAATCTATACCGAAGACAATGTGAACTACAAATACAAACATAAAGATCAACATGAAAACAACGGCAGTAGAATACCGAAGGAACAAAGCACAAGATTACATAATTTAAAGTCATGGGACAAGGCAAAAGCAAGAACACCAGAGGACGGAAGACCAAAAACGCTACATGCCAACAAAACACGCGAATACTACATATACAAAACAAGAACTAAAGCACTAACTGTGTGAACTCTGAAAAAAAAGAAAAAAAAAACACACACACGAAAAAAACAGAGTGACATCAGATGCTCCAGAAGTAAAGTACGTCCTGCTGTGTATACAGCAACCGTCACACGGTCAGTGAAGCATATGTTTTGAAAGATCTGTTAGGTTACTGATTGGTTATTGTCATTTTCTAACCCTGAGACAAAACCAGTTGAGAACCATAGTACGTGTAACTTCTCTGAAGTGATACAACATTAAAACATACGAATATGAACACAAACACAACAGAAAATGACAACTTAACAATATTAATGTAAGCTATACAAAGAAATAACGTCATTCGTGATCATGAATTAACATATGTGAACATATGAAGATTGACACAAATGTTTAAAAACGGCTTAATAAAGGTAACGCAAAACATGACAATATAAAGGCAAAAAAAAAGACATGTTGAAAGATCAACATGAAGTGATACAAAATATGAAAACAAATCGATACGGACGATAACACCCCCGATGAAACTGTACACCGTGCAATCAGGGTAGCGACTAACTGTTCGCAGGGTAGTGCAAAACAAACTAAAAATAGGCATGCAGACGAAAAGTGAGTTGATTAATTTTCCATATTATAGGGACATTATGCTTTATTTCGATTATTAATATGAGATTCGGAGGTGCCAATTTATATGTCAATTGCAGGTTGTTTTGGTTGCTAAAAACTGTGTAAATAGCAAAAGTTTTACTGTACGCAATTTCATCAGGGTAGGACTAAGCGTACAGTAGGTAGCGACTAACTAAAAGTCGAACTGTACGCAGGGTAGGATTTCAACTGTACGTAGGGTATGACTATATTACAATCAAATTAGCGTAATCTCTACAAAGAGTATATGAACCTAAATGTTAATATGTAATTGCTATGAGCTGTTTTGTTCATTTGGACTAATGTCAGAATCAATGAAAAATGAAAGTCTGTAGATAAAGGACAAAACACCATACTAAACCAGAGTCATCTCATTACCATATGACCAGGATAGGTAATATGTATCTAGTTGCAACATTTATTATATGTGAACATTTTAATTGGAGACGATGCAAAAAGAGAAACGTACCCGATATTCCAATACTTGAGTATAAACTCCTTGTTCTTGCTTCGGAATTCGTTTGCCGATGTATATGTGTGTATGATATTTGAACTGGCTTTTCATTTCCACGCCAATATCCAAAACATCTTTTGAAATACAGTATCTTGAATATATATGTATCTTGAATATATATCTAAGCACAATAACATAAACTCAATAATTTACAAATGATGATTTACAATTTCGTTTGTTAAACTCAATGCTGACAATCGAAGCTACTTTCTACATATGCATTATGAATTTCAAGTCAGCTGTCATTTACATATGTCTGCAAGAACTGACCCATGGTATTTCAAGAAAAAAAGTTGTTCAACCTACAGGATATCAGTCTAAAGGTATTTTGTTCCAACAGGAATGTTTCAACGCGATCAAACTCTGTCATGTTATATAGACAGTGTAGACACTTCGATTGTTGATGACTCCCCAGTTTGCAACCCACCAAATAAAAGACGAAACGTGTCTATATAAACTAACAAACAAGACATATCAGTTCAAATTGTCGAATCTGCCGATGAATCGTCATCCTGTAACTCAACATATTATTGTCAAACAGATTTATCTTTTCCAGTTAATGATAAACGTTCCTGATAGTATGAGAGAGGAAAGGAGCGGACTTAATCCCGAATTCCAGGACCAAAAAACACAAAATCCCGAATTCCCGGTCATAAAATCACCTTTTCCCGAATTCCCGAGTAGCAAGGAATGCTTACTTGACTCACCAGTGGAGTAAAATGTAAACAGTGCTTCACTCTTCTGGGGAATGGATAATTCAAGCTAAAAAGCTTAAACATCTTTCATTGACATTCATCTATATAAAAAATCCCCGTAACTATCAATCCCAAATTCACGACAGACAAATGTACCCTTTCCCCCATCCCGTTTAATTTTAAAGCCGAATTCCCGGTCGAAAAAAAAAAACCCATTTCCCAGATCCCGGCTTATTTCAGTCCCGAATTCCCGGTCAATTTTTCAGCAACCCCGAATTCCCATTCAACTCCGCGACCCCGGCCTTCCAAAATGGTCTTCCCGACCCGGACATACATGTACTTACATTTGCACTAGGCTTATTACCGAATGTAATGCTTTTTATGACAAATATGGCAGATCTTAAACATTTGTAAAATTTTCTGAGGATGGCAAATAGATTTGTATTTCCTAAAAAATATTGCATATTTATTATTCTTGGATGTTGTCGATTGGCATTCCAATGAAAATAAATTTTGCCGTTCCACACATCAATATATTAAGACAATATGGTTCAGAAATCTCCCAAAGAAGTCCAGGTGTGTTTTTTATGTCTGTTGGAGAAAAAAAAGAAGAAGAGAATACGTCAAATAGAAAACTTGTTTACAACATGATGTCATATAATTAGCAACGCCATTGAATATAATATGCTGTATCAACTGGCAAACAGTGTGAAAATATTTTCACCAATGTGAAAAAATGTACAGTTTCTGTTATTTGGCAAGTTTGACAATGATTAAAAAATAATAAATTAGTCCTATCCTGCGTACTGCTTAGTCGCTACCAACTGTACGCTTAGTCCTACCCTGATTTTTTGGTGTACACTAACTATTTCGGTTATTGTGACTTTATTAAAAACATATACGCTTTTATATTTGAGTCAAATAAAGATTAATAATGAAGTTTTTCTTTACAATTGCCCATACACATATAAATATGATACAAACTCCATAGAATAATGAAGTTACTTTTCGTCTGCATGCCTATTTTTGATAGCACGTTGTACAGTTTCACGGGGAGTGGATAATATGAACAACAAATATTAGCATAAATGTTAAAATACAAAAATACCGAAGTTGCATGTTAAACAGTAAACTTAGTTATGCTAATTGATACAACTTAAGAAAATCTATGAATGTGAACGCCAAATGTAAACAGAAACCTTAAAAACATTAATATTAAGCGAAACAAATATCTAAACATATGATCATTGACATGAATGTTAACAAGTGGAAGACGAAATAAACATAAAGTGATAAAAACTACGGAAACAAATCAATACTAAAGACAATATGAACAAATACAAGCATAAATGTTAAAACATGAACATTGAGTGACACAGCATAAAAAAACTCACTGATATGAACTACAAATGCAAGCAGAAATGTTGAATCATCAACATTAACTGACACAAAATATGTATACATATGAACATTAACATAAATGTTAACACAAAAACACGACAGATAACGTTAAGTATAACAATAAAGTGATGCAAAGTAGGAAAACAAATCGATGCTGAAGACAATATGAACAGCAAACACAACTTGAAACATACAATATCAAGATAATGTAATACAAATGTGAAACGTGAAATAAAAACACAAAGAAAACAAAACATGATAACTTATTGCTAACACGTAAATTTGACATTTAAAACAAATTATGAAACACGAAATATAACCACAGATATAACGATATTCAAACATAAATGTTAAAAGATCAACATGAAGAAATACAAACTATGAAAACAAATTGATATTGAAGACAATATGAACATTCATACAAGCATTAATGGCAAACGATCATATTAAATGATGCAACATGAATGAGAACACCAAATTCAAATAGAAACTTGAAATCATCAACATAAACTGAGACAAAATATGCAAAACATATGAACATTGACACGAATGTTAATACCAAGACACGACATAAAACAATAACAGTGAACAGAAATACAACGATTTGTGAAATGAATGTGATAAATTGATTGAAAACACATTGTAACACGTGATATGTGCAGCAAATACAGCGAGACACGACAACTTAACGACATTGATATGCAAAGTAAGTGAGAACCGAACCGTCAACCTAAAACGGACAATCCAAGAACAATGGCAACGTCGAAAAACAAAGAAACAAAGACATAACATGAGCACTGCACAGAAAAGAAAATGAAGATACACACATATATAAAAATGAACAACACAGACCCAATAAAACACTAAGGGTCCCCCTTCTGGCAGAAAGTCTGGATCCGCCACTGGAATTATGATATCAATCAGTATGGTCAGGGTAACAGACTTGATACACTAAAATTATTGCAGTTGGAGTTAACATATGTGTTATGGTCTCATGTTCATTTACTCCATATCCTTTCGTAAAATATTTGATACAGCTAGGGTTAGAAATAGATTAGACTTAGCTATCGTTAGTAAAGCCCGCCCCAGGTTTAGGGTTTTGAAGGAGTCATTATTAGGGAAAAGGTTAAGATGTATGATAACGGTTAAGTTTTGTTAATGGTTACTTTTGTTAGGGTAAAACTAATTTCATCAGAGGGGATAATACGATTATTAACGTTGGTGTTTGTTTGAAAGATGGTTTAAAATTAGTATCATATACATCATTTGGAATCTTATCATATAATTTAGTATTTATCATAAAGGTAAGGGTTATTATTAGGGTGAGTGTTTACATATGGTATCATTGTGCATAGTAAAATAGTGCATGGGTTACATACTGTAACATTAAATACATCAGCTGAGTTGAATTATATTAAGGATACGATTATTTTTAAAATTTAGGGTTCATTAAAGTATTAGATTAGTGTTAGGGTTAGAGTACCAAAGTCTAGTACTAAGGGTAAGGGTTAGTTAAAAATTAAGTTAATGGTTATAACTTCATACAGTCTTTTGTGTAAGATGATATACAGTTATTTAATGTGTAGCCAGGGAATAGACCAGAATATTTCCCCGAGGTAATGGAAACAGCTCAGTGTTCTATTGCCCGAAGCCAACGGCTGAGGGCAATTGAACACAGAGCTGTTTCGATTGCCGAGGGAAAATATTTCTGAGCTATTGTCTGACTACATTTTGAATAACTGTTTTATTACCTAATCTGCAGAGAAATAAGTTGCAGAAAATGCCGTCTGTAAAACTCAAATTTACTGCAAATTATTTTACTTATATTATTATTATAATACACAAATGATCACTGGCAGCAAAAATGCTTAGTAAAACTGAACAAATGTAATTGTATTTTTATAAATTTATATAAATATTTTAATTTTCTACAGATGTATATGATTTCACTGTGAATCATTTCATAGTGTTAATGAATGTGCATGCATTTGCTTTACACATTCTCAAAACTTTAGTGATTAAATGTAGCTCTGTCAGTCAGAACTCTGATTGATTTTTCATGTGCAATATGTTTTGTAGTATTCTTTCATTATCAATAATTTGAGATTGTTTATTACAAAGAACTTTAAGATATAAAAGTCCATCAAACATGTCAACGCAAAAAAAAATCATGTCACAAAAATCCATATGGTTTTGACCGATAACATTAGCCAGGAAATAGAACAGTTATGAATGTTCATAAAATCATTTTGACAAATCACAATATTCAGGCCATAGAACATGAATGAATATTTATAAAATTGTTTTGAGCAGTCGCAGTAACCAAGCAATAGAACGGTAATGAATATTCATGATGAAATAATTTTGACCAATCTCAGTAGCCAGGCAATAGAACATACCAGGCAATAGAGTTAGAGGAAGGGTTGATTCAATATTGGTTTATTTTTATGAATAGATTAGGGTTAGAGGTTGTGTTAATATCAGTTTGAAATAAGGTCAGATGTTTAGATTGAGTGTTAGGGTCTTTGTTAGGGGCTAAGTGCTAGAACTCCATGTTAAGGTGATTAAGGTAAAGTTAATGTTAGCGTTAGGGTAGTTTTAAAATTGAATTGTGGTTAAGGTTAGGTTAGGATTAAGGCTTACTTTAGGGCTTAGATATAGTTAAGAATCAGAGGATGTGTGATGTTAGGTCACGGTTAGGACTAATGGTTGATTGATTGATTATTTGTTAACGTCTACTGAGCAATATTTCAGCTATATCGAGACGAGAACAAGTTTGTTAATAAATAATCACTTTGGGGTATGGAAAGGGTCATGGGACGGGGAATTCTGACTGCCAATAGAAAGCAGGGGAATTTAGCCTTGTAGCCAATCACCTACCGACCACTCAAAAAAGAGATTGCTACGAGGGTTCTTTAACGTACAAGAAGCGTGGCATTTCTTTCAACACATGTATTTATTCATCCCGCATAATCACGGACATCTAGTTTTGGAGGGGTTGTACCCCGCAGCCTGGAACACTGGGACCTATTTCTATATCCCGGGGTTCTCTCGGGGTCAGTCCGCTTAGGAGGGGTCATACCCCACAAGCCGGAGATACTAAGTCCTATTTCTATACCCCGGGGTTCCCTCGAGGGGGGGAGGGGGGTAGGACTAATGGTTAAGATATCAGAAGAGTTATTGAAATATTCCATATCCCTGTAATTTTTGTCTCAAACATCCAATGTTGATAAAAGTCGTAAATATCCCATATCCCAATATTCACTGAACAAGATGCTTTAACCAATGTATACAACTTTCAGAATCAGCTACTGTATTCAATTATAATGGTTGTGATTAGGACTTGGCTCCTTTTTAAATCCTTTGTTACGTGAGTTTTGATGTGTTTGATAAACCTGGAATTCTTAATATAACGATATCTTGACAATAAAAAAATGAGTATGACAAAGTTGATTTATCATACACGTAGTATTTCAGCCTATTTGTATTGAGTTTACAGATTTGATGTGCGCGTTGATTTGATAGACTGAACAAATCAAAAGTGATATCTCATTGGTAAAGTCAGCTGGACATGTAATTGACACAGAGCCATCTGCAAGCATGATTGAATGCACGCCCCTTTTCCTAGACCTGTCAGTTGTGTGTTATATTCGTTTGACCGCTTACCGCTACAGTATATCAAATCAACGCGCACATCAAATCTGATAGCTCATTTCGGTCAGACTGTAACATGAAATCGCAGTAAAAAACACAGAAAATAACAGTACCACTTGTATATTTACCACGCAAAATCACAGTACCGTTGAAAAATTACCCGACTCAACAAATGGATTTTATAAAGGGTTTCATTCATGGTTTTTTACCCTCATAATTATTTCATGTTTTATTTGAAAGATCATTATATACAAACATATTTACTTCTTAATTTTTCATAAATTCATAAGAGTAATGTATTAACCGGTTAAGCGCTAATCAATCTCATAAACTTTAAAAACCGTATAATTACATGCCAGTTATACCCCCATTACACTAGGCCACGATCGTACTACGACTGAGAAATAAAGTAGGATCGTGGTGCGTCGGGGCCGTCGCAGTAATGTCGTAGTAAGGTCTTCATGGTCGTGATGGTCGTGGAACAACTTTGAACATGCTAAAAAATCGTAGTGCAGTCGTGGTCAAATTTGAATGTAGAAGGGTCGCAGTAGAGTCATGGTAAGGTCATGGAAAGGTCGTGCTAGGGTCTTCATGATCGTAGTAGCATCGTAGTGGGATCATGGGATTCCAATTGAGAAGACTGAACTGCGATCACAGTACGATGCTACTACGATCTCATTACGACAATTCTGATTCTACTACGATCTTATAACTACCGTTCCGATTCTACTACGACTGTTCCGCGTTCCTGCCACGATCACATCACGATTGAATTACGATATATAAGACCTAAGATAGTCGTGGAAAGGTCGTAGAAAGGACTTACAAGTCAGGTCGTAGTGAAGTCGTTGCTAAGTCGTAATGAGTTCGTATTCGGTTCGTGGTATGATCGTAGTTTGGTGGTGGTAACATCATAGAAATTTCAAAATTTTGCCGAATGTACCACGACCTCTCCACGACCTTAAAATCTCGCAGGTCGAAGTAAGGTCTTCATGGTCGTGGCGTAGTGTGACACAGGCCTTATCAAACTTTGAAAATCACCTGATGCACGAAAAGCAAATTCTAATGCACTTATGTTTGTAAGGCTTATTTTAATTGAGTTAATTCAAAAATTTCAAGGGGTAAAATCTACGATTTGCCGTCGGAACCAATAGCAACGTAATGACACAGACGCATACCAAACTTCCTGTACTCTGAAAATCGAGTTAAAGGGTTCTTTTTGCGGATTTGCATTAGAATGGTATGGAATATAGATATCCAAACTAATTTTTAGGATCTTCAGGAGTAAATCAAAGATTTTACTGTCGCAAACCACCATTTTCCGGCTCAAAAACTTTGCAACCGCAAAATCTACGATGTACCCCTTCAGACCCTAAAATTCAGTATGGTCATCTCTTAAATAAGTTCCCCGGCACGTGAAATCACATTTCGGAGGACCAACATGGCATAATGTGATTTTCAAAAGTTAAATTGCAAAAATCTTTGATTCTTATTTCGGTAAATTTCCTGAAGATCTCAAAGACCTGTTATTTTTTTAAATACCTAGAAACCATAAAATTCTTATTCCTTACAGTATTAAGAATTATTTTCACTAATGAATCGCATGAAAATCTTTAATTCCAGTTTTGGTGAATTTCATGAAACTCAAATTTGGTATATTTCCTGAAAGTCTGAACGACCAAATATTTTGGAATTCTACCTAGCAACTACATTTAAATATAGGCAAAATTATAATTACAACATACTGAGCGGGAGAAACATAAAGTCCCATTGAATTTACGAATTTTTTAAAACAGAGGCTGAAATGATGCATATTAGATTACAACGCGCGGAAAAGGGGTATACTGAAATCAATTCAATGAGTAGGATAGCTAATTCGGCAATTTATCAGCAGCACTAGGGTAGGTTCTTGGTATCAAAAGCGTGTGGAACCAACACATCTGAACAAACAATAGTGCCAAAAAAAAGACAGAGGACAGAGCATCATCCTTAATATTCGATTTTAACCCTGAGCGTTAGCGAGGGGTTAAATTTAAGAATATAAAGGCCCAGTCTACGGTTAAATGACAATAACCATATATTGCCTTGAATTATTTCGATTTAAATATGACAGAAAACGGAACTTTCCATTCTGAAGGCGGATTTCCCGTTTCCATTGCTGACTGTGTCTATGACGTCACAATACACAATCTGACGTTTTCAAACAGATGAAAGTTCAAAAAAAAAAAAAAAATACATTAACGTGTCTGAATAGCATTATTAAGTTATAAAGTATGCTCAACATTTATTTCCTTCACAAACTAAGACGAGCGAAATAAAAAAACATGGTTGTTTTGAGTCCCTTTTTTCTCTTATTCCGATACCATTTTGCGCATGTGCCAAATATATGGTTATCGAGTATTATACTGGTTGACGATTAACTAGAGCCATGTTAGAATAATGTATTAATGATATTTTACACAACATGTACCTGGTAAGTTTTCAAATGTCGAATGTCGTTCGATTATAAGGTTTCTATGGGAGATTCTCTGTATAAACTTATATAACTAGTATCTAAAATATTGCAAGGGCAAAACATGTTAAAAAAGCAAAGCATAAAAATCGACAGTCAAAATGCAATATGTGCGGACAAAAAAGCAAATTTGCGGACAAAAAGCAAAGCGGACAAAAAGCGACGGACAAAAAGCAAAAGTTGCGGACAAAAAGCAAATATTGTCGACAAAAAGCAAAGCGGACAAAAAGCGACGGACAAAAAGCAAAAGTTGCGGACAAAAAGCGCCATTTTGCGGACAAAAAGCAACAGCGGACAAAAAGCAACATGCGGACAAAAAGCACTGTATCACACGATCACCGCCCCTTTAATTAATCAATTAATGATTAGAGTGGATTGTTTTTGTTGACCGTCAGTTTAAAAACAGGGATAAATGTTATACTGCATAATTTAGTTTGATTTTATTATAAACAATAAAAGAATATTGAGTAAATACACATGAGACAAAGTCGGTACAAATACATAGTAGAACCAAGTAAAGGAACAACGCTTCTATTGTTGTTCTTCATCTTGAAGTCACCATGAGGCCTTCAACAATGTGCTTTGCTCATACCTCCTAGTGAAATCAAGACGGCCCCTAGCACCGGTTTGAGCGCATTCTTGGATATATGTCGATCAATACTACATCCATGTCTTTCCTGGTCATGGATGCGGGATCGTCAACAAACATAAATTAAACTGGAAAAGTCTCTTACAATCACTGTAAAATACATGAATACAAGTATCAGATGATCAATTATGATAATTATTCTGAAATTGGTTTGTGAAAAGTTTGTGATTTCCCATACAAACTATCAGAAGAATGATTACATTAATTGCAGCTATTATATGTTTAATATCTAAATTAAATTTAACATTTTTACTGGCCTTTGACATTTACTTAGTCTGCATTTTGTATTTTAAGATCAAGTTCATATACCGAGCAGATTTGGTTTGATCAAACACTGGAACTTTGAAAGATTTAAAACGTAAGTAATAATTGTTGTTGTTATAGCAGTGAAATTATATACAAGATGAAGAACAACAATGAAAGCGTTGTTCCATTTGATCGATCTTACCATGTATTTAGAGTGATTTTTCCATGTACATTTACTCCATATCTCTTAATTGTTCATTGTATTTTTCGTATCCAAATACATTTAACACAAGTTGGGCCATAACAACTAAATGAGGAGTTTCTACTCCGGGGTCACCAAAGATAATGGGTCGGGTGGAGGGTTTTAAAACAAATAAACTGAAATCATCACAAAGGTACAATTAAAATTAAATTAAAACAAGAAAAGAAAAATAATGAAGTAATATAATATACAAAACCAAGGGATCTAATGCACCTACATCGCCCACCCGGCCATTAATCTAAGAAGATTTCATCATAGGGTTGAATGAAAAATCCGAGGTGACTGCATTTTTAGTTTTAGGATTGCTTGTAAAATAATACACATGGTTGATAACCAAATTCATCTGGTATATTACTATTTAAAAATATATGTTACAGTGCCTAGGTTTTATCAACTTGATATATGAAACGGTATTCGAGAATAAACACCTTTCATATCTGCATTGGCGGCCATCTTGGATTTATGATCGCCACTTCAACCATACATCTGACTGAAGACCAATATATATAGAATAATGGTAGTTTTGAAGGTCTCGACAGAAAATATCACCGTATCGCGGCGAGTCCGATAGGACGAGCTGTGATACTAGTGATATTTTCTGTCGAGACCTTCAAAACTACCATTATTGTTTTTATCGACAACGTCATAAGAGTCATGACTTTATATTCGTGACGTCATTGCCTGATATTTTCTTGTATTAGGTCAGTATGGAGATACTGACAACTATCAGTCAGTTAGATCAAAGAGAAAAATGTACATGTTGCCGATAAGTCACTATATTAGTTAAAATAAACTTGAAGTATTACAATGTCAAGATTAAGCAATTCACTATACATTTTCCCATATGGTTCTATGTTAAACTATGTTCCACGGTTGCAGCCATCTTCGAAAAGATGCGTAACTGCCTATCATTCAAACTTAAGCTCCATCTCAAATTTTTTTTTGAAATATAACTGAAAAAGAAATAAAGGGGATGAAATTCAACGAGGAAAGGGTGATAACTCATATGTGGTTCATAAGATTTTTTTCAGAATTGCAGGATAGGATTAACATGTTCGGAATGATAATGCAATGATAAAGACATACGATCAGGGTTAATAATGTAAATCTGATGTATTATCTAATCGAACAAAAACAAAAATGTTAATTTGGTAACTCATATATGTTATAAATGTAATCTCAGCTCACCCTGAACTGTTTTTCTTCAATTAATACTCAGTTTTAAATTTCTAAAATTTAAAATACGCATTGTTTTAAAACATGGAAAAATTAAACAGATTTCCATAATAGGTCTATGTAAAAGAAATGAAGTTCGCCTTCATAAATTGTCAGCAGTTTTAATGAACCGCTTTCCTTTTCCGCTCCCCTATTATAAAATTATGTCTTGTTATGGAATCTGTCTTCTCAAACATCTGTATTTAATAGCATGAAAAAACAGTTAAGTAGTGAATGAAAGTTCTCCTGATCCTGTACCAGCCGGCCGGCTCAGACGTATAAATCCGGATCATCGATTGGACAAACTGGGTTACATTATTATTGCATTATCGTATCTGCGTTTTTACCAGACCAGATATACGCAAATGGCCAAGAAACAACGGCAGTAGAATACCGAAGGAACAAAGGAGTGGAATTTACAAACATCGAAGTCCAAAGACATGGCCAAAACGAGGAGACAGGAAACAATGATGTCAGACACAAAGCACAGAAATAGAAATCACAACATTCAAAAACAAGGCACTCACAGTGTGAACTCCAGCGAAACTGAGAAAGACATCAGGTGCTCCGGAAGGGTTAGCATGTCCTGCTCTGCTAACAGCACCCGTCACACTGTAAGTGAGTCAATCTAGGAAAATGTCAAAATCGGAAGTCAAATCCGGGAAGACGTGAATCTAGCTGAAAATGCCCGCTTTCATTTGGGATACTGCATTTCATTCCAGACCGTTTAACAGACATGTGATTCAGACTTCTTATCACGGCTGTCGAGGCGATTCAAAGACACAACAGCGCATGTTCTGGAAATGGTTAATTTACAAACGTTAAGAATCTCGCTGGCCAAGATTGTTATTTTTGTCAGCTTATAATTTTCTGTCAACGGACCCACCATATTTTCTTTAATGATTTAATTTTATACATTTTACCACCAATCTGACAATCTTTCAATGTTATTATTTTGTGAAATTCGTTAATGGATAAACATCACTGATTTCAAACCTATGAAAAATTCAGGGAGTACTTCAGTTTCCCTCTAATTTTTAATCACTTATATCGTAATAAACCTTCAATTTTTTCCGTTAATAAACAACTGTAAAAAAATAAATAAGATTATATTAACATCCTATCCATTTTTATAAATTAAGCACTGAATTGAATAAAAAAGAAGAAACGGAGAGAAAATGTCCAGAACCCCCTATTTTGCAATCAATTACCGATTTTGTAATAGGAAAAAGAAGGGAAACGGGGAATGTGTCAAAGAGACAACGACCCAAAGGGTTAAATAACAACTCAAAGCCACCATAAGATCTTCAATGAACGGCGAGGAAACCCCACACCCAACGGCAGGTCGGAGTTGGCCCCTAAATAAACATCATCCTAAGTTTGTTCGATTTCTTGTTTACCATGTGTTAGTAGAGACCTTGTCTCATGTGCATTTACTACATATTCTCTCATTGTTTTATCGAGGATCTTTTTCTCCGTTTCTGTTTTTCGCTTATTATTTACAATTTATCTCTTTCAGGATATGATGAAAACAATATTTATACTGTCATGTATAGTAGCTGTCTGTTTGTGTCAGTTTCCTCTATTTTCTCATGTAAGTTTAATTTGTATCACTTTAAATCACTTGCATATTATAAAACAACTAAATAATTCTTGGTTTTCGTGATAAAGTCGGAACCACCAATTTAAACGAATTTATCTGGTAAATGGTCGGGACCACTCATTTCTTTTTTTTTCATAGTAGATATCTCCCTTCTCGTTTTGGCGTTTTTGCTCATTTTTGTTGATTTGATGTTTTTTTTGCTGTTTTTGTAATTCTGTCTCGGTTCTTGTTGGATATGAAAATTGCCGCGATTTTTTATTTTGATTTTGGAATTTCCCCTTTCCTAATTTTGCTTAGCCGATGTTTTAACCATTTTTGCCAGGTTGCTATATATTTGTCATTTTGTTATGTCTTTTACTGTTGACTATATTTGTAAGTTTGTTATGTTATCGTTAGTTTGTTATTTTTTATTGTCAGTTTGCTGCTATGTTGTTTGTCAGTTCGCCATGTTGTTTGTCAGTTTGCTATGTTGCTTGTCAGTTTCTTATGTTGTTTGTCAGTTTGCCATGTTGTTTGTCAGTTTGCTATGTTGTTTGTCAGTTTGCTATGTTGTTTGTCAGTTTGCTATGTTATTTGTCAGTTTGCTATGTTGTTTGTCAGTTTGCTATGTAGTTTGTTAGTTTGCTATGTTGTTTGTCAGTTTGCAAATGTTGTTAGTCAGTTTGCTATGTTGTTTGTCAGTTTGCCATGTTGTTTGTTTGTTTGCCATGTTGTGTGTCAATTTGCTATGTTGTTTGTCAGTTTGCCATGTTGTTTGTCAGTTTGCCACGTTGTTTGTCAATTTGCCACGTTGTTTGTCAATTTGTTATGTTGTTTGTCAGTTTGCTATGTTGTTTGTCAGTTTGCTATGTTGTGTGTCAATTTGCTATGTTGTTTGTCAGTTTGCCATGTTGTTTGTCAGTTTGCCACTTTGTTTGTCAATTTGCCACGTTGTTTGTCAATTTGTTATGTTGTTTGTCAGTTTGCTATGTTGTTTGTTAGTTTGCCATGTTGTTTGTATGTTTGACATGTTGTTTGTCAGTTTGCTTTGTTGTTTGTCAGTTTGCCATGATGTTTGTCAGTTTGCTAAGTTGTTTGTCAGTTTGCCATGTTGTTTTTTTAGTTTGATATGTTGTTTGTTAGTTTGCCATGTTGTTTGTTTGTTTGACATGTTGTTTGTCACTTTGCTATGTTGTTTGTCAGTTTGCCATGTTGTTTGTCAGTTTGCCATGTTGTTTGTCAGTTTGCCATGTTGTTTGTCAGTTTGCTATGTTGTTTGTCAGTTTGCCATGTTGTTTGTCAGTTTGATATGTTGTTTGTTAGTTTGCCATGTGGTTTGTTTGTTTGGCATGTTGTTTGTTAGTTTGCCATGTTGTTTGTTTGTTTGGCATGTTGTTTGTTAGTTTGCTATGTTGTTTGTCAGTTTGCTATGTTGTTTTTCAGTTTGCTATGTTATTTATCAGTTTGCTGTTTTATTGTTAGTTTGATATGTTTTTGCCAGTTTACTACATTTTTGCAAGGTTGTTTTATTTTTTTTTCAGTTTGATATGTTAATAATATGTCACTTTGACATAATTTGCTTTGTGAAATAGCTCCTTTATCCCCCAAAGTCAGGTGTTCTTTGACTCAGAACACCTGACTTTCGAAGTATGTTTTGCTGTTAACTTGCTCTTATATTGTCAGTTTTTCTATGTTTTTGTACGTGTTGCTATTTTCTTCTCGGTTTTCTATTATTTTCGTGTGCTGTATTTGTCAGTTTGCTATGCTTTTTGTCAATTCGCTATGCTTTTGTTAGTTTTCTTTGTTCTTTGTCGATTTTGCTATGTTTGGTTATTTGTTCTCTGTAAGTTTTTAAAATCTTTGAGTTTAGGTCTTCAAAATGTTTGATGTTATCTGCACTGAAGAGACATTGGTCGAGCAGAAATTAAATTTACAGTCAATTCTGTATTTTGTTATTTGCTGTATGTTTTAATGAGTCTGCTAATTTGTAATCAGGCGGACACCCCCGGAAAAATTGTTGACAGCAAAGGTCCTGACTTGGAACAGGCATCTCAAAAGAAATGGTGGATTATCCGGTTTTATGGCATAACAAACTTATTTTATTGCCAGTTCGCTCTTATTGTCAGTTTGATATTTTATTGTCAGTTTGCTATTTTCTTTTTAGTTTATGCTTTTTTATGGACTTATTTGTCAGTTTGCTATGCTTTTGTCAGTTTTCTTTGTTTTAGTGTCAATTCTGCTGTTGCTTTTTTCAGTGTGCTGTATGTTTAAATAAAACAGTTTTCTATTTTTTTATATTGTCTACACAAAACACATTCTTCAAAAGAGATACATCCTGTGAGATATTCAATCGTATTGATACCAATGGCGATTTATTACGGAAAGCCAAAGAGGTCAAAATTCTTTTTGCTATTTTTTTTGTCAGTTTGCTTATTTTTTATGTTATGTTGTATATTCAGAACACATTCTTCAAGCGAAATACAGCCACCGAAATATTCAATCGTAGCTACAAATGGTGATTTATTAGGGAGAGCCAAAGAGGTCAAAATTATTTTTGCTATGTTTTTTGTCAGTTTGCTAATTTGCCATGTTATGTTGTATATTCAGAACGCATTCATCTAGTGAGTTGCATCCACCAAGATATTCAATCGTATAGATACCAACGGTGATTTATAAGGGAAAGCCAAAGAGGTCAAAATTCTTTTTGCTATGAATTTTGTAAGTTTGCTAATTTGCAATGTTATTTGTATATTCAGGACGCATTCTTCAAGCAAGATACATCCACCGAGATATTCAATCGTATAGATACCAACGGTGATTTATAAGGGAAAGCCAAAAAGGTCAAAATTATTTTTGCTTTGTTTTTTGTAACCTTGCTAATTTGCTATGTTATGTTGAATATTCAGAATGCATTCTTCAAGCGGAATACATCCACCGAGATATTCAATCATATAGATACCAATGGTGATTTATAAGGAAAAGCCAAAGAGGTCAAAATTCTTTTTGCTATGTTTTTTGTAAGTTTG